>CAJDSM010027647.1:1601-33006 GCA_903981925.1 Ostrea lurida | reverse complement strand
CCAACTTTCCTCGCAACATCTTGTTAAGATCAAGGTTAGTTCAGCTCTTACTAGATCTACCAAACTGTTGACAGAATGGTACAAGCGGCTCGTGGCTCACCTTAGCTGCAGAAATGTAGCGTTATATTTTTGTTCTGACCAACAAAAATATAAACATAATATTAAACGTCCACAGTTCTGCAGCTAAGCTCACTGTATGGACCAATTTAATTGTCATATATCCACAACTCTGCTCGAAAACATTTTGTTATGACATATAACATGTATAACAGGTTGTTTATGTTCTTAACTAGGTCTATCAAAAACTGTATCAAGAATATAGGCCGCGGGCCTCGTGGCTCACCTGTACGGACAGTTTAGTGTCGTAGTCATCAATCTTTACTTGGATAACTTTTCGTAAGGCAATATTGAACAAACGTGTGGACGTTTTAATTAGTCTATGTAGCCGGTATCATAAAGGCTTGCAATCACGCCTAAGACTCACCTGTACAGAAAATTTAAGCACGCAATTGATATTTTTTTACTCGTAACATTGAACAAAAAATGTGTTGATTACGCGGAATTATATTACGATATATAAAAAATACGCCCAGAGGCCTGCATGTTTAACTCGAAATGTTAGCCTGCAACTCCGATGCTTTTTGATTTTTAGCTCACCTAACCAAAGGTTCAAGTGAAGCTTTTCTGATCGCCTTTTGTTCAGTCATCTGTTGCCTGTCCTGTTTAACTTTCACAATTTGACTTCTTCTCTAGAACCGTCTGCCACTTCCAACTAAAAGGTAAATCATGCCTTGGGTAAAGGGGTTCTAGTTTGATAAATGAAGGACCAGAGCCCCATGAAAAGGGGAGTGATATAAAATGCAAAAATCAGGGTGGGTAATTTAAAATCTCTCAAGAACCACTGGCCAGAAAAGCTGAAAATTTATGAAAGCTTCCTGATATAGTGGTGATTCCATTTGTTCAAGTTAGAAATCCTCGGGGGTACGGTGGGGCCACAATCAGGGGATCAAAGTTTTACATTAATATATACGGGGACAGGCGCGGATCCAAACATTTTTCCAGGGGGGGGGGGTCCTACCATTAAGTAAACTGTGGAAGTGCACAATATGAAAAATAAACCAATTTTCATTTCCAGTAATATCGCGATATTAAGGCATAATTGTTAACAAAATCCAATCTTTTTATTTCACTTAGATCTGCATTAAAACGTAAGATATGAATTAATATTGAAATAATTAATTGGTTTACCAATATCTTTTTACTGTTGTCTTAGTCCAAACTAGTAAAAATATTTTGTTGAATTCTTTGTCCAGGATGATAAAAATCGATGTTGGCCCCGCCTTTTATCATCATAGACCTAGTTTGAACTCTGTTCGGAAAGCTATTCTCGCGTGCTCACACGACAGAACCAAGGGGCCCTCAAACGACAAACCACTCAAATGAACTAACAGCACAATGAACATTCGAGTTTTCCCAGTCATACTAAACTAGGAGTCTAACAATAATAATACAGCGGTTCAAAGATATATCTAAGTGTTAACTTGCTGTGCATATGAGCATTGATGACGTCGTCTTCCTGACGTTGTCGACAGTTTATGAAACGTCATCAAACATCTTGGTATATTCTATAATTTAAATCGATTTCTGGAGACAAAACTTCACGAAAACGAAATATATCATTTTATTTTTTACAAATTTACCCTTTTTTTACTCCTTTTTAACTTTAACGTGAAATACGCATTAATTTCTACTGGTGATATGTTAGATAATACGCATTCTAACCATTTATGTGCCACTAGGCGATTTGGGCCGATTTGCAACTACGTTTTCAGTGGCCCCAGGCCGAATCTGGGCCGATTGAAGTACAATCTTTCTATACAACGCAAATCTTTATTTGTTATATATTGAAGTTTATCGGTCAGCATTTCAAGCTTTGTTTTCAAGCTTGTCAATTTGGTACTTCATAGTGAAAAGACGTCAACACCTAACGTCATTTGACTTATGACGTCATAAAAGCAACGCGAAAAAATGCTGAATATGAATTAAAAAAAAAGACACCGTCCACTTTGACTGTGTTTCTGCCTATATTCACCAGAGCTACACGTAGTGTGCGGTTATGTATTTTTGTACTTTTTTCCTCCGAATAATTTACATGTAATCTGGTTGGGCGAGAAAATGATGGCAGGTGAATAGTAGTAGTAGGTCACATGTATTCAATAAGTAAACCCAACATGTCTCTGTCATTTAACAGTAAATAGCTGTTACTCTATTGTGAACAACGGAGTAATTTCAACAATATACATTGGACAAGGCCGGTATTTGCATCTTTTCTTTTCTAAGTTGATTGTGAGGGGGGGGGGTGGCTTTACAGATATCTTCTTGTCTGACCACTAAGATAGTCAGAGAAAAGCTAATACACGATAAATTTTTGTGTAAGGCTAAATCTTCAAAATATTCTTACTCCTAAAGAGGGAGGGGGGGGGGGGGGGGGAGGCTGCCAATTGGCGTTAGCTTCCTATGAAGGCATGGAAGCTTGTTGCGGTAATAAATAAATAATTCAAAGTCAAATAAAATTAGACTTTAACTGAAGAGAGAGAGAGAGAGAGAGAGAGGAGAGAGAGAGAGAGAGAGCAGAGAGAGAGAGAGAAGGAGAGAGAGAGAGAGAGAGAGAGAGAGGAGAGGAAATAGATATCTTGGTCGAAAATGCTGAATTTGTAGTATGGATACTTATATATCAATCTTTTTCTTTAAGACTCAAAGGCAGGGTAAGACGAACATCAAATATATGGTGCCCATTCATTGTAGTATTTATCAATTAGATTAACTGCATTTTGACACGTTATTTATTCTAGTATGCTTCTGAACTTTGGTTCAAGTTTATCTGAAATCCTTAGATTCGACTGTATTCCTTTTCAATTTAGATACATCGAATTTTACAAAGTTCATGTAGTTTTTATAAAACTTTCTAGGAATAACCAACGCACCTAATTTAGTTGTTATAAAAGAGTAGCAAACGTCTTAAAAAAACAGTAAAACTAATTCGATTAAAATAAAATCCTTTTTTTTTTGAGGAAAGTTAAGATTTTCTACCTATGTGCCTGTTTTTAGAATTAAAGAAAATGTGTATCGGAAACTTTGAAAATAGCTAAAATGTACAGCTTACTACTTGAAATGCATTATCGTTAAGATGTAAATATATAATTATATTCTGAAATGCATCGAACTCAAACTGTTGTAATAATTGTATAGCCAACGATAGAATTTAGTTTTGCGTAATAGTTAATAAAATTATAGATTAGCACTCTGAGTACTATAATGCTAGATTTGATTAACTATATAGAGTGACTCTATTTTTTTAGTGTGCTCTTCAAGACAGTCTTGTAAAATTCGCATATCTCGAGCAATAAAAGAATGAGAAAACATTCGTAAATAAAAGAAAAAATCTATTTAGGGAAAATGGAGAAGCGTAGTCTTCGCCGCGGGTTCATGACTCATGAACTTCAAACGTGTATTATCCATACCAATTTTGTGATATATAAAATAGTTGGGGCGTGCTCTGTTGGATAAATATCCTTGATATACTACGGTTAGTCTCTTCTTTACAAGACTATCAAAAATTTTTCCCTCTTTAAAATCATGTGTTATTCAGTTTTGTTTGCTACGAAATTGTCCATCGTTATAAATAATTGCAAAATCTTCACAAATAAAAACAAAAGTCAATATACTACCTTGTTTTATAAACAGTTCAATCGTAGAGAAGAATTCCGTACTTCTCCTTTGAATGTCTTGCAGGCGTGTAGCTATAGCGTAACAGTGCGGCAGAGAGATCCAGTTGTCCCAGGGCAAAATCCTGCATGGTGGTACGGGAGCGTTCTTAGGTCAATGAATCACATATTTTTCCGACATTTGAATTGTTTATTCTCACTTAATATCCAAAAGTGCAACTTAGGTAATACTGTGGACTGACACTGCTTATCACTCATATTGTTTCGTTGTTCTGTTACCTAATAAATGAATCTGAATCCGTAATACATGTAGCATAATATATGTGAGATTTAAAATTAAGTGTTGATTAAATTATCATTTAATTTTATTTTAAGTGATACATGTCCATAGCGCCGATTTCTCATTGGTTAAACCCTTTTAAGAAATTGAGGTGATTTTCGATCACGTCTTGAACACAATTCAAGTCTAATGGTATTATTTTTGTTGTAATATAAAATTAAATTGATAAGAAATACTATCTTAATTTTTTTCGCGCATTGATGCGTTTTAACCGTCTAAAAGTCGGTCATACCTGCACATCCGAAAAATTAAGATTCATTTTCTTATATACAATCAGAACTGAATAGCGCAAACTTTATTTTTTTTAGACGGATCTCTCCTCTCTCTCTCTTCTCTCTATCTCTCTCTCTGACTCACTCTCTCTGACTCTCTCTCTCTTCTCTCTCTCTTCTCATGAAGAATGTTGTGTACTTTCAAGGGGTATTGATCATTTAAAGGCATCTGTGTGCGTCTTGCCTTTGTTGAGTAGTTGTATCTTATAAATCTCACCAAATTTATGGGCCAGGTAAAAAAATGTAATGTGTTATGTGATAGTTGTTATTCAATGAGAACAATATTTTAATAGATTTTGTAAACCGAAGACAAAAGAAACTATTCTCCATTTCCATTTGTTGGTTGGTTGGTTTGTTTGTTTTACTCCTCTCGAGAATAGGTGAAGTCGTCCATAATGAATCTTGCATTAGTGTTACAGTGGCACGTATTTAAAATAACGAAAACCATTCAGCCCCAATCATCCGACGTCTTCCATAGACTATAAGAAAATTCCTGGAAACAACAACTCTTTTGACAATGAGAAGTGCAGTGTATTTGTTGAATATCGTTCGTACAGGCACATCGAATCGAGAGGCAGGGGGCTTGCCAGCGATCAGTTTTACAGAGTGAAATTGTCGGTTATTTTTATGATACGTGAAATATGGACAACACCCCTCCCCGCGGGCTATTTTTGGATAGTTTTTTAGTGAATAGTCGCATGTATGTACGAAGTTGGGCAACTGATTTATTTAAAGTCATGAGGGAGGGAAAAGAAAATGCAGAATAGGTGCGGTACATTAATGAAGCACTGGGCATGAAAACTTTAATTTTACAAGCAAGATTCTCACACATGAAATATAGTTCAGATGGTATAAAAGTCCGTATCATGTGATGGAACTTCCATTTTTAATGCAAATAATGATACGGACGGAAATAATAGACTTCTCCATATTTTTTTATAAACGATGAATCCGACTTAACTAACTGTGTATGTACAAGACTTGAGGACGCGCCTTTTTCTAATTAAGAAATTATTCATTTTGCTTCTGAATGATTCACTTTAGCGCTTTCAACTAGTGGAGTACTTGTACTTTTTTCTCTAATTAAAAATTCTATTGAATTCCGTAGAAATGTGAACGCGAAAGTCACAAACTAATATATGGAATCCTCTTTGTACTTGATAATATAAGAATATGCTGACCATTCTTTCAGTCTTTCTCATGTCCGATGTACACGTGGGGGGTCCGGGTTAGACTATGCCCCAGCATCCCATTGCGTATGTCGTAAGGGCGACTGAATGGGGGGGGGGGGTGTCATTCGGATGAGACGTCCATGTCACAGCAGGTGTGGCACGATTAGATTCCTCCCTGCATCGACGGGCCTGAGTGCCGAGCATAGGCCTAAATTTTGCAGCCTTACACCGATATGGTGACGTCCTCACATATAGTGAAATATTATGAGGTTTAGCAACTAACTTGTTTGCGTACTTGTACGTGTGTCAGTTACACGTCCACATTTCATTTCTCGTTAGACACTTGCATATGTGTACGTGTTACTTGTAAACAAATGTTTTGAAAATGTAGACATGTGGTTTTTAGACACCCTATTAAAGATATTTCTTTTCCCAAAAATGTTTATTTCTTTGCATCAATATTTGCTAAAAAATCCTCAGCTTTCGAAACACACACGGTCACAGAATTGATGAAAAAAAAAGAAACTATAGATACACGTTGTTACTTTACGTGTACTTTGCACTTTACACGTTGTGGATACTTGTAGAAATATGTCATTCAACGAAACTTATGCAAGTAATGCACACATTTTAGGGAAATACCTGAGTACACGTGCAAGTACACGCACACGTTGATTGCTAAACATCTTATTTAAATTTGTCAATCGAATCAAACCGATGTACACTGTCCATACCCGAGGATCATAAAAATGTTACAATGTTAAGCTTAGTCAACATCTAAATATTGCATTGAATTATATTGCAAAGCAATTATTTCAAAAAAAAGTTATACATTTATTGTTAAATTCAATTAAGAGTGTCAGTCCAAAAGCATGGACATCCTACGAGTAATTGAAATTTTGAAAAAGTCTGGATCAGGAATTAAAGGCATACATTCATGTTATTTTTAGAATGAAATTTTTAAATATAGTAGCCGTTTTTTCATGGAATAATAACGCAATCAGTTCCACAAAAAACAAACATTTAATTTAGTTAAATAGGAATCATGGTAATTATTTCATCCTCTTAACATTCAGAAGTGTAAATGATTTTTTTAAAAAATTATTACTATTATTTGCATGGGACTCCAGACCTACATATGCAAGTGTGTATGTATAATATTACAGGCGCTTGACGTTTTTTAATATAATTTATCTATAAATAATTTAATTCTACTTGTTACAAGCAATTTGAATTGGCTGAAACAAGATTGAGCAACGATCAATTATTTGGATATCTAACTTGCTCTTTGTGACGTCGTAGAATGACGTCACAATGCATTTGACGTTATTGTTCCACTTTGTTGCTACGGCAAAATTCGTCCGCCTCATTCAAATCCTTCATTATCTCGCAGTTTTCATCACACAAAGTTAAATACAATTTTTAGAATTAAATTATAAGGAATGAAGCCTAGTTTTGACCTATTGTTATACGACTATATCTACCTTGGTACAGTTTACGCTAAATATATAATCCGCTTCGCGGATTATAAAGCGTAAACTGCACCAAGTTGATTAATATGGTATAACAAGGTCAAAATTAGCTTCATTCCTTAAGAAAATGAGCCGTTCCTAGCAAAAAGGGCCCTTACTAAGTATTTTAATGCTGAATTTCGAACTATAGAGAATCGTCTCTCAAAGCATTATGGCAGTAATATGTCATTAAAATGACATTAATCAAATATGACTATAAACTGGTGATTAGATGCATAAATCTTTCTTTCCAACATATGCAAAAATGACGTCAGCTTTTTTTTCATTGTGACGTTCCAAATTTGTGGATAAGATAAGGACCCTTTTTTCTGTAGAACGGCTCAAATTATATCTTCCCGTAAAACAAATATTGATTTTTTCATTAAATATATCAAAGCATTGAGTGCTTGTGTATAGATATGAGGTTTCCTGAAGACATTTCCCCAACCTACACTGAATCCGCCCACTGAATGCAAGTGCGTAAGGCCGGGGGGGGGGGGGGTCTCAACCTATGCTTTGGGTACAGACGTCCCGTGAGATATTCAAAACACCCCCCATAATATATTAACAATATTTTTGAAACCATCCATTCATATATTTTCGTTGAAAATTCTGACCCAATCTATATCTCATGACAAAATTGTGACCTGTCATGTAGGGCCTATAGTTACTGCCCAGTCAAGTAAGTGCATATGTTTTAATTGTAATACTCGGGATGTAGTTATATTGTGGGCGGAAATGTCATAATATTTCATGATTACAAATTTTATTAGCGGATCAATTCACGTGGATAGATGATATTAATGGCATGCAAATTGTCTACCCATTGATAATAACAGATTGACGAAAAATTGCACCGCATTGATATATTGACTTGTCAAAAAGCGACCCATACCCGGGCCACGTCTGTGTTACCAATGATAGGAAGAGACCCCCCCGGGGCGTAGGGTACCCCGCGTCAATGATTTGGCAGACTAAATCTATGCAATGACGTCGTTTGTTTTTACGTCATAGTTAGTGTTGACGTCGGTGGCCGTTAACGTAACGCTGGCACTACTCGACTGTTACGTGCAGCGAAAGGGTTAAGCTTGCAAATTCCAGTGGGGGGTCCGGACCCCCCCCCCCGCGACCCCCCTCTAGATCCGCGCATGGGGGAACTCTTTAAAAAATACGTCTTTTTAAGAAACATGGGACCAAAAGAAGAACAATATTTTCAAAAAAACTTCCTGATATAAAGTAGATCAAAGAAGTAGGTACAGTTTCTATTAGTCAACTGGACCCATAAAGTTTAGTGATTACCTTGGAACTCAAACCCTTGCAGTCAAATATATGAAAATGTGTATGCCAAAAATCGCTCAGTTTGATCCAGTGAATAATGATTTGTGTCACATGAACGCTTGAGCGGCAAAAGATTGCAAAATGCCATTGTTCAATAAAATACCACAAATTCAGTTGTGGTTCTTCTTCAGAAACATTCAGCGGCATGCGTCGACAATTCATTTCAAGTATGTTTTACATCTCATAACGATACACAATATATTTATTTTCATTTTGCTCGACAAATGCGCACATATTTCCCTGAAGCAATACTGTCATCGCATTTGGCTGTTTTCAGACTGATTTGTGACAAAGGCGGGAAAAGTTCTTATTCGGATGTATAATGCTATCAAATGTTATGAGATGAAAAACATACTTGAATATGAATTTGCTCGACGCATGCGCTGTATGTTTTCTGAAAGGAAAACCACCTGAATTTGTGGATATTTTCATTGAAAATGGCATTTTGCAATTTTTTGCCGACTTCAAGCTCTTTTCATGTGACACAAATCATTTTACTGATCAAACTGAGCGGATTTTTGGATTGCTAATATATTCATTATTTGACTGCAAGGGTTTGAGTTCCAAGTGAAATCATAAATATTTTGGGCCAGTTGACTATAGAAACTGTACCTACTTCTTTGGATCTACTTTATATCAGGAAGTTTTTTGGAAAATATTGTTTCTTTTGGTCCCATGGTTCTTAAAAAGACGATTTTTTAAAGAGTTCCCCCATGCGCGGATCTAGAGGGGGGTCGGGGGGGGGGGGTCCGGAACCCCCCCATGGGAATTTGCTAAGCTAATAACCCTTTCTGCTTCCACGCACGTAACAGTCTGAGATAGTGCCCTAGCGTTACATGTTGAACAAAAGCCACCACGTCAATCATCTAACTATGACGTAAAATACAAACGACGTCATTGCATAGATCTTAGTGCTGCTCTCCATAATAATCCAATGACGCGTGTAGGTAGCCTTACCCACCGGGGGGAGTCTCTCCTTATATTGCAGTATACACGACTGTGGCCCTGGGTATGGGTCGCCTCTTTTGACAAGTTCAAATATATCAATGCGAGTGCCAATTTTTCGTCATCTGTATTATCAATGGGTAGGACAAATTTGCATTGCCATTTACATATCATCTATCCACAGTGAATTGATCCGCTAATAAAATTCTCTGTATATCTTGAAATATTATCGACATTTTCCCCACACAGATATAACTACATCTCCTGAGTATTACAATTAAAACATATGCACTTACTTGAACTGGGCAGTATACTATAAGGCCCGTACTATGAACAGGTCACAATCTTCTGTCATGAGCATATAGGATTGGGTCAGAATTTTCAACGGAAAATATATGACATGGTATGGTTTCAAAAATATTGATAATATTTATGGGGGGTGTTTTGATTATTACTCAACGGGAACGTCATGTACCAAAAGATAGGTTGAGGAGCCCCCCCCCCCCCCCGCGCCTTACCACTTGCATTCAGTGGCGGATTCAGTTGTAGGTTTGGGGAAATTGTCTTCAGGAAACCTCATATGCTTTTACACTAAGCACTCAAGTGACTTGACTATATTTTAATGAAAAAAATAATTATTTTTTTACGGGAAGATATAATTTGAGCGTTCTAGCAAAAAAAGGTGTGCCTTGATCTTCATCCATCAAATTTTGAAACCGTCAACAATGAAAAAAAGGTGACGTCATTTTTGCATTGTTGGAAAGAAAGATTTATGACTACTAATCACCAAGTTATAGTTAGTCATAGTTTGAGTTAATGTCATTTTTAATGACCAATATACTGCCATAATTGCTGTGAGAGAGCGATTCTTCTATAGTTTCGAAATTCAGCATAAAATACTAGTAAGGGCCCTTTTGTGCGTAGGAACGGCCTCATTTTTTTAAGAATGAAGCTAATTTTGACCTCTGTTCATACCATATATCAACTTGGTGCAGTTTACGCTTTATAATCCGCGAAGCGGATATATATTTAGCTGTAAACTGTTACCAGAGGCTAGATTATATGTCGATAACAATAGTTCAAAATTAGCTCATTCTTATAATTTAATTCTAAAATTGTATTTAAACTTTGTTGTGAATGAAAACTTGCGAGATAATGAGAGGATTTGAATGAGGCGGAGACGAATTTGCCGTGAGCAACAAAGTGGAACAATAACGTCAAATGCATTGTGACGTCATTTCTAGGACGTGCCAAAAGAGCAAGTTAGATATCCAAATTAATTGAGTGCGTTGCTCAATCCTTGTTTCAGTTCCAATTCAAATTGCTTGTAACAAGTTAGAATTTAAATTTATTTATAGATAAGTTATATTAAATAAACGTCAAGCGCCTTGAATATTATACATAACACACTTGCATATGTAGGTCTGGAGTCCCATGCAAATAAATAGTAATAATTTATACTTTTTAAAAAAATCATTTACAACATTCTGATTTAAGAAGATGAAATAATTACCATGATTCCATATTTACAACAAAAATAAATGTTTGTCATTTGTATGTGGAAACTAGATGTGCGTATTGATTCCATGATAGAAAACGGCTACTATATTTTAATAAATTTCATTCTAAAAATAACAATGAAATGTATGCCTTTAATTCCTATCTCCATGACTATTTTTCAAAATTTTACAGATTACTCGTATGCGATGTCCTGCTTTTGGGCACTGACACTCTTAATTGACATTTAACAATTAAATGTATAACTTATATTATTTGAAATAATGGTGACTTTGACACATAAATTCAAGCAAGTATTTATGATTGTTGATCTTAAGCTTGAACATTTTGTAACATTTGTATGATCTCGGGTATGGACAGTGTTCACATCGGGGTTGAATTCGATTTGACAAATATAAAGTAGTAATGAGGTGTTTCTAGCAAGTCAACGTGTGGTGTACTTGCACTGTACCTTCAGGGGGTATTTCTCCTAAAATTAGCTGCTTGACTTTGCATGAAGTTTCGTTGGTAATGACATATTTCTACAAGTAATCCACAACGTGTAAAGTGCAAAGTACAGTATAGTAACAAGTGTATCTGTATAGTTTCATTTTTTTCATCTAATTCTGTGACCGTGTGTGTTTTCGAAAGCTGAGGATTTTTAGCAAATATTGATGCAAAGAAAAGTAAACATTTTTGGTGGAAAAGAAATATCTTTATAATAGAGAGTAGTCTAAAAAACCACATGTCTACATTTTCAACAACTTTGTTTTACAAGTAGCAGTACACATATCAAGTGCCTAAGAACGAGAAATGAAATGCTGGACGTGAATGACAACCAGTACCAAAGTACGCAAACAAGTTAGTTGCTTAAACCTCATAACTATTTCACTATATATGGAGGACGTCCCATATCGGTGTCTAGAGGCTGCAAAATTATAGGCCTATGCTCGGCATCAGGGCCCGTTCGAGCCAGGGAGGATATCTAATCGTGCCACACCTGCTGTGACATGGACGTTCTTCATCCGAATACACCCCCCCCCCCCCCCATCTCAGTGCGCCTGCTTACGACATACGCAAGGGATGCTGGGGATAGTCTAACCCGGACCCCCACGTGTACATCGACATGAGAAGACTGAAAAGATGTCAGCATATTACTATTTGAATCATAGTACAAAGAGGATTCCATTGATGTTAGTTTGTACTTTGCGTTCACATTTCTACGAATATCCAATAGAATTTTTAATTAGAAGCAAAAAAGTACAAGTACTTCCACTAGTGAAAGCGCGATACAAGTGAAATATTCAGAAGCAAAATGAATAATGTCTTCAATTAGAAAATGGCGGGTCCTCAAGTCTTCTGTACATACACAGCTTAGTTAAGTCGGCATTCATCGTTTTATAAAAAAATATGGAGAGTCTATTATTTCCGGTCGCGTATCACTTATTTGCATTAAAAATGGAAGTTCCATCACATGATACGGCTTCTAATACCATCTAACTATTTTTCATGTGTGAGAATCTTGCTTGGAAAATTAAAGTTTTCATGCCCAGTGCTTCATTAATGTACCGCACCTATTCTGCATTTTCTTTTCCCTCCCTCATGACTTTAAATAAATCAGTTGCCCAACTTCGTACATACATGCGACTATTCACTAAAAAACTATCCAAAAATAGCCCGCGGGGAGGGGTGTTGTCCATATTTCACGTATCATAAAAATAACCGACAATTTCACTCTGTAAAACTGATCGCTGGCAAGCCCCCTGCCTCTCGATTCGATGTGCCTGTACGAACGATATTCAACAAATACACTGCACTTCTCATTGTCAAAAGAGTTGTTGTTTCCAGGAATTTTCTTATAGTCTATGGAAGACGTCGGATGATTGGGGCTGAATGGTTTTCGTTATTTTAAATACGTGCCACTGTAACACTAATGCAAGATTCATTATGGACGACTTCACCTATTCTCGAGAGGAGTAAAACAAACAAACCAACCAACCAACAAATGGAAATGGAGAATAGTTTCTTTTGTCTTCGGTTTACAAAATCTATTAAAATATTGTTCTCATTGAATAACAACTATCACATAACACATTACATTTTTTTACCTGGCCCATAAATTTGGTGAGATTTATAAGATACAACTACTCAACAAAGGCAAGACGCACACAGATGCCTTTAAATGATCAATACCCCTTGAAAGTACACAACATTCTTCATGAGAAGAGAGAGAGAAGAGAGAGAGAGTCAGAGAGAGTGAGTCAGAGAGAGAGATAGAGAGAAGAGAGAGAGAGGAGAGATCCGTCTAAAAAAAATAAAGTTTGCGCTATTCAGTTCTGATTGTATATAAGAAAATGAATCTTAATTTTTCGGATGTGCAGGTATGACCGACTTTTAGACGGTTAAAACGCATCAATGCGCGAAAAAAATTAAGATAGTATTTCTTATCAATTTAATTTTATATTACAACAAAAATAATACCATTAGACTTGAATTGTGTTCAAGACGTGATCGAAAATCACCTCAATTTCTTAAAAGGGTTTAACCAATGAGAAATCGGCGCTATGGACATGTATCACTTAAAATAAAATTAAATGATAATTTAATCAACACTTAATTTTAAATCTCACATATATTATGCTACATGTATTACGGATTCAGATTCATTTATTAGGTAACAGAACAACGAAACAATATGAGTGATAAGCAGTGTCAGTCCACAGTATTACCTAAGTTGCACTTTTGGATATTAAGTGAGAATAAACAATTCAAATGTCGGAAAAATATGTGATTCATTGACCTAAGAACGCTCCCGTACCACCATGCAGGATTTTGCCCTGGGACAACTGGATCTCTCTGCCGCACTGTTACGCTATAGCTACACGCCTGCAAGACATTCAAAGGAGAAGTACGGAATTCTTCTCTACGATTGAACTGTTTATAAAACAAGGTAGTATATTGACTTTTGTTTTTATTTGTGAAGATTTTGCAATTATTTATAACGATGGACAATTTCGTAGCAAACAAAACTGAATAACACATGATTTTAAAGAGGGAAAAATTTTTGATAGTCTTGTAAAGAAGAGACTAACCGTAGTATATCAAGGATATTTATCCAACAGAGCACGCCCCAACTATTTTATATATCACAAAATTGGTATGGATAATACACGTTTGAAGTTCATGAGTCATGAACCCGCGGCGAAGACTACGCTTCTCCATTTTCCCTAAATAGATTTTTTCTTTTATTTACGAATGTTTTCTCATTCTTTTATTGCTCGAGATATGCGAATTTTACAAGACTGTCTTGAAGAGCACACTAAAAAAATAGAGTCACTCTATATAGTTAATCAAATCTAGCATTATAGTACTCAGAGTGCTAATCTATAATTTTATTAACTATTACGCAAAACTAAATTCTATCGTTGGCTATACAATTATTACAACAGTTTGAGTTCGATGCATTTCAGAATATAATTATATATTTACATCTTAACGATAATGCATTTCAAGTAGTAAGCTGTACATTTTAGCTATTTTCAAAGTTTCCGATACACATTTTCTTTAATTCTAAAAACAGGCACATAGGTAGAAAATCTTAACTTTCCTCAAAAAAAAAAGGATTTTATTTTAATCGAATTAGTTTTACTGTTTTTTTAAGACGTTTGCTACTCTTTTATAACAACTAAATTAGGTGCGTTGGTTATTCCTAGAAAGTTTTATAAAAACTACATGAACTTTGTAAAATTCGATGTATCTAAATTGAAAAGGAATACAGTCGAATCTAAGGATTTCAGATAAACTTGAACCAAAGTTCAGAAGCATACTAGAATAAATAACGTGTCAAAATGCAGTTAATCTAATTGATAAATACTACAATGAATGGGCACCATATATTTGATGTTCGTCTTACCCTGCCTTTGAGTCTTAAAGAAAAAGATTGATATATAAGTATCCATACTACAAATTCAGCATTTTCGACCAAGATATCTATTTCCTCTCCTCTCTCTCTCTCTCTCTCTCTCTCTCCTTCTCTCTCTCTCTCTGCTCTCTCTCTCTCTCTCTCCTCTCTCTCTCTCTCTCTCTCTCTTCAGTTAAAGTCTAATTTTATTTGACTTTGAATTATTTATTTATTACCGCAACAAGCTTCCATGCCTTCATAGGAAGCTAACGCCAATTGGCAGCCTCCCCCCCCCCCCCCCCCTCCCTCTTTAGGAGTAAGAATATTTTGAAGATTTAGCCTTACACAAAAATTTATCGTGTATTAGCTTTTCTCTGACTATCTTAGTGGTCAGACAAGAAGATATCTGTAAAGCCACCCCCCCCCCTCACAATCAACTTAGAAAAGAAAAGATGCAAATACCGGCCTTGTCCAATGTATATTGTTGAAATTACTCCGTTGTTCACAATAGAGTAACAGCTATTTACTGTTAAATGACAGAGACATGTTGGGTTTACTTATTGAATACATGTGACCTACTACTACTATTCACCTGCCATCATTTTCTCGCCCAACCAGATTACATGTAAATTATTCGGAGGAAAAAAGTACAAAAATACATAACCGCACACTACGTGTAGCTCTGGTGAATATAGGCAGAAACACAGTCAAAGTGGACGGTGTCTTTTTTTTTAATTCATATTCAGCATTTTTTCGCGTTGCTTTTATGACGTCATAAGTCAAATGACGTTAGGTGTTGACGTCTTTTCACTATGAAGTACCAAATTGACAAGCTTGAAAACAAAGCTTGAAATGCTGACCGATAAACTTCAATATATAACAAATAAAGATTTGCGTTGTATAGAAAGATTGTACTTCAATCGGCCCAGATTCGGCCTGGGGCCACTGAAAACGTAGTTGCAAATCGGCCCAAATCGCCTAGTGGCACATAAATGGTTAGAATGCGTATTATCTAACATATCACCAGTAGAAATTAATGCGTATTTCACGTTAAAGTTAAAAAGGAGTAAAAAAAGGGTAAATTTGTAAAAAATAAAATGATATATTTCGTTTTCGTGAAGTTTTGTCTCCAGAAATCGATTTAAATTATAGAATATACCAAGATTTTGATGACTGTTCATAAACTGTCGAAAGTCAGAAGACGACTCATCAATGCTCACTATGGCCACAGCAAGTTAATACTTAGATATATCTTTGGAACTGCTGATTATTATTTTGACTTCCTCGTTTATATGATGAAAACTCGAATGTTCATTTGTGCTGTTAGCATTTGAGATGCTTTGTCGTGTTGAGGGCCCTTGGTTTGTCGTGTGAGCACGCGAGAATAGCTTCCGAACAGTTCAAACTCAGGTGTCATGATGAAAATAGGCGGGGCACATCGATTTTTATCACCTGGACAAGAATTCAACAACAATATTTTTACTATTTGGACTAAGACAAACAGTAAAAAGATATTGGTAAACAATTAATTAATTTCAATATTAATCAATTCTTACGTTTTAATGCAGATCTAAGTGAATAAAAAGATCTTGAGATTTTGTAGACATATGCCTTTTAATATCGCCGATATTACTGGAATGAAAAAATTGGTTTATTTTTCATATTTGCACTTCCACAGTCTTACTTAATGGTTGGACCCCCCCCGGAAAAATGTTCGGATCCGCGCCTGTCCCCGTATATATTAAATGTAAACTTTGATCCCCTGATTGTGGCCCCACCGTACCCCCGAGGATCATAACTTGAACAAATTTGAATCACCACTATATCAGGAAGCTTTCATATAAATTTCAGCTTTTCTGGCCCAGTGGTTCTTGAGAAGATTTTTAAATTACCCCACCCTATTTTTGCATTTTCATGATAATATCCACTCAGATGGGGACCTAGTCCTTCATTTGATTAAACTAGAACCCAGTTTACCCAAGGATGATTTCTACCCAGTTTAGTCGAAGTTGCCACAGCGGGTCTTGAGAAGAAGTCGAAATTGTGAAAAGTTAACAGACAGGCAGACAGATGACGAACAAAAGGCGATCAGAAAAGCTCACTTGAACCTTTGGTTTAGGTGAGCTAAAAATCAAAAAGCATCGGGAGTTGCAGGTAACATTTTCGAAGTTAAACCATGAGGCCTCTGGGCGTATTTTTAATATCGTAATATAGATCTCGCGTAATCAAACAATTTTTGTTCAATGTTTACGAGTAAAAAAAATATCAATTGCGATGCTAAATTTGTCTGTACAGGTGAGTCATTAGGCTTGATTGCAAGCCTTTATGATACCGCTACATAGATCTAATAAAACTCCACAACGTTTGTTCAATATATGCCTTACAAAATGTTTCCAAGTAAAGATTGATGACTAGCGACACTAAACTGTCCGTACAGGTGAGCCACGAGGCCCGCGGGCCTATATCTTGATACAGTTTGATAGACCTAGTAAAACTAAACAACCTTTGTTATACATGTATATGTCATAACAAAATGTTTTCGAGCAGAGTTGTGGATATAGTGACATTAAATTGTCCATACAGGTGAGCTTAGCTGCAGAACTGTAGCGTTATATTATGGTTTTATATTTTTGTCTGGTCAGACAAAAATATAACGCTACAGTTCTGCAGCTAAGGTGAGCCACGAGGCCCTTGTACCTATATCTTCATACAGTTTGGTAGATCTAGTAAAGCTAAACAACCTTTGTATCTTAACAAGATGTTTGCGAGTAAAGTTATGAATAGCGACATTTAATCGTACATACAGGTGAGCTAAGAAGCCCGTGGGCCTATCTTGATATATGGTTAGATAGGTCTAGTAAAACTAAACAACTTTTTTTATACTAGCATATGTCTTAACAAGATGTTTTCGGGTAAAGAGTTAACTTATATATATACATTGTGACATTAGATTGTCTGTACACGTGAGCCACGAGGTACGCGCAGGCCTTTGACGGATTTTTCCGAAATTCACAAGGGTTCTTGCTCACTTGATGAGTAAAAATGTCCCAAAGTTTAATTGAATCCGATGTAAACTTTTGGAGTTATTGTCCGGAAACCTCATTTTATAATTTTTTTAAAATTAGCTTTATGCCTAGTTTACCGGGTTTTATCTAAAGTTATTCCTTTCCACTTCAATAAAGTGCATTATATACAATTATTTCATGGGCGTAGGAGATGGGGGGCACATTGCCCCCCCCCCACTTTCAAAAGTGGGGGGGGGGGGGCAAAGCATGTTTTGCCCCCCCCCCACTTTTTCTCGAGTAACTTTTTTATCTTTAAAAATACACACAATTTAGAAGTGTGCCCCCCCCCCACTTTCAGTACTAATAGAGGTTTGCCCCCCCCCCTTTTAGTGTTCTAATTGCTTTTTTTTTTTTTTTTTTTTTTTTGCTTGTCACTTAAATTTGAAGTGTGCCCCACCCCACCCCACACCCCCTTTCAGAAATAAATAAAAATAAAGGTTTGCCCCCCCCCCCCTTTCAGATGATCAAATGCCTTTTCTTTTTTTTTTTTTTTTGGCTTGTTACTTAAATTTGAAGTGTGCCCCCCCCCCCCCCCCACTTTCAGTAATAAATAAAGGTTTTGAAGGTTTGCCCCCCCCCCCCACTTCTGTAAAAAAATTTAAAAGTTTGCCCCCCCCCCTTTCAAAATCAGTCCTACGCCTCTGCATTTCCTCCGCCTTTCAGATCAAACCAAAACCTTTATCTAAAGAAACATGGACACGTTTTGAGCTAAATTTATATTTGCGTTTTTAATGTTTAAATGCTTAACCGAAATTATTTCTAATGGTCAGGAAAAAGTTGAATTTTAGTTTTTGAGTTTCACGTAAGATACAATGCTCACTGTTCTTTGTAATGTAAACAAGACTCGTGCCTTGTTTTTGTTTACATAAAGATTACTACACAGAAATTACCATGTTTAAAACAAAATACTATAAACCGTGTAGATGTGTTCAGAATTGTACTTGTAATATGAAAGAATTTTAATGTGAAAGAAACATGCTTTAAACGAACGTTTACTAGCGTATTTGAAATACATGTAAACAAAAACTTGGCATGAACCTTGTTTACATAACAAAGTATTTCACTTGTAACTTAACAAATGACATTCAAGTTTTTTGCTGACCATAAGAAATATCTTCTAAAAATTTGAACATTTTTAGCTCAAAACGTGTCTATGCCCCTTTAAAGCTGGGCACGTAGAAAACAGTATCTAAGGAACTATTTACTATGACTATGGATATGCGGTAAGATTCATACACCCAATCACAGAAAGAATATCACTAGAAGTTGTACCTCCTTTCTGTATTCTGATCAAATGGCACTTGAAATACCTATCGTAGTGGCCCAGTCATAATCTATGTACAACAAGTTAGGGAACTTTAATTGCAACAATTCGAATTTTTAAAATACAGACTTGTAGTCAATGAATGACATATAGCATGCCAAGGAATCCTTAGCAGAATCCCCGGCAGTGTAGGAAAACCATTGTAAATCAGTGACCGCAATTAAGCGAAAGTTGTAATGTAGCAAAGTGTTCAGATCAGACGGGATTTCTTGACATGGAAAGTGTAGACAAAAATCATGAAAAGGAAAGAGAAATGACTGAAAAATGGAACTGACATGTACCATGAATTAAATAAGGCTAAAGTGTAACAGTAAAACATCAGGTAGGTATACAAATGTTTGTCCTCTCTATACATATGTCGTGCCTATTTCTGGCTACCGGGAGGACAGCTAGGTCACTTAGAGTTAGAACTTTACGTTCTGACTAGAGAACGATAAAAGGGATCGCCGCTGGATAGAACTCTGTAAAACTCATACATTCCTACGGCAAAATACTGGTACACGGATGTGAAGTTATCATTTGTTTTAGATGTTCAACCAGATGATTGGAACATACTTCACAAATTCATTAACGTATTGCGATTTAAATAAAGGAATTACATTTAGTTAACAGATTGGTTTGCAATCAGTATTTATGCAATCTCAATTTAAATTAAATTCTCCCAGCTCATCGATTTTGTTATTTTCGCGTGCGAAAATAACAAATCGATGAGCTGGGAGATTTAATTTTAATTAATTGGTATTTTATGTTAATTTATGTTAGTTCGGATTCCGAACATGTATTCGTACCGCAAACTCTGATTCGCCATCGCCAATCAAACATATTTAAAATTACAAACGACAATATTTTGGTAAGCTTGCCCACGGTGATGAGTGGAAAACGAGATCAGCCGCGGTAGGTATCCGAAGATGGTGATCGGTAAATCACATATTTTGGATAATTTGCCGGTTCTTTGTTATATTACTATATTATTCGTTTACATTCCAATTAATTATTAGGCATACTGCAAATGTGATTGACTAGGATGAAATTGGGATAATGTAAATTTGAGTTTGTATTATAATACATGTATCAATGAGAGAGATGTGACCTTGCGAATAACCAGGGACTTATGGGATTCGTGCCCCCCCCCCCCCCATTTGCAGCCAACACGGACTTTTTCGCGCACCTTTGTCATCAGAGTTTGATATTTTCACATGGTATAAAGATATAGTTTGCATGTACTCGAGACATAATTTGAAAATTGAAAAAATACAATTAACAAAGTACTACACTACATGCAATAGTAAGGGTCAGTGGCGGATCCAGGATTTGTCGAAAAGGGGGGGGGGGGGTCTTGAAAAATGAGCCAATAAGCTTAAGGCTGGGGTGA
This sequence comes from Ostrea lurida, assembly GCA_903981925.1. NCBI lineage: Eukaryota > Metazoa > Mollusca > Bivalvia > Ostreida > Ostreidae > Ostrea > Ostrea lurida. The sequence goes on along the minus strand of CAJDSM010027647.1, from coordinate 12,544 downwards.
AGCCAAAGCGGAGGCCCATGAAGCTCTTATGTTTTAGAGCTTTTAAAGTTACTTTTAGAGGTTAATTTAGCTATATATTATACAATATAATTAAGTTGGTCAACAAAAAGGGGGGGGGGGGGGGGGCTCTACAATATACTTTCAGTACTCACAGTACTTTGAATATAGAGATTCGAGTGATAGATGCATGGTAGACAGTATATACTAAATGCATACAAAATCAAAACATATACGCAAAATTAATTAAGAAATCAATGACATTCACTTTTTTCAGGTTCTGTCGACAGTTGATAATGTACTATGAACTTTTGGCCCTAAAAATTTCCCCTGCCTCGAGTAATTATTGATTAAACATCGTCTTGTAATAAAAACTGCTGCAATATTAGTCCTCATTTCGGCTAAAATGTTTGATGCATTTCGATGCACTGCACTATTAGCCGTATGACACGCTATATATATATATATCTACTGCGCTGCGAACTTTTCTATTCACACAGCTGTCCCATATATTTCTAATTTTAGAACATATCCGAGCAGGAAAATACCTTGTAAATTTCCATGGGCTTTTAACACAGTGACAGACAATAAAATGTAACTCGGTTTGTACAAGTATATCAGAAACACGTAATTGCGAATGAAGATTTATTTCATTTTAAAAATATATTTGTTTAGGAAAATAAAGAAAATCAAGTTTTATACATTTTCATTCATAACTGTATCATCAAATGGAAAATTTTTGCACCTATCCAATTTAATCCGGAATTTGCTTTTTGGTGCCAAAACGGAATTCCCCCCGTGCGAAAGAGGAGAACCGGCAGACGTATATTCTTTTATCCCTCGGTGTGCATTTAAGTACAGGATGTCACAGATCACAAATGGTAATACTCGTTATTTTTCACTTTGGAGCTTGTTGTTCCACATTCATGTTATTCAACACTAATTAGATAGCTTAGTGCGTCGTCTTTTTAGCTTTGCAGTAATTTGGCGGATCACGAAGTTTTTGCGTGTACGAGGTCTATTGCGTAACCCCGACCTGCACCAAATATTAACTGTTGTTTAATTTGTTTTATTTGCTGTTACAACTTGTTTAAATATTTTGTATATAGTTAGGTTTTATTGTTTTTATTTTCTTTTGAAAGTTAACAATTTAATCAATAACTTAATACTTAATAAATAGACCTCTCTCTCTCTCTCTCTCTCTCTCTCTCTCTCTCTCTCTCTCTCTCTCTCATCATTATTTCATGTCTCCAAAGTTACCTCCTAGAGCTGATGCAAGCACACAATTAAAAAGTCACACTAGCTATTTTGTTCCTGTACCTGCACTGCCTAGGAAGTATTTTTTTTTTTCATATCTAATTAACTGATTGCTATCTAAATGTGATTTATGATAGGCTTTGTTATTCTAAAACAACTATATAGTAATTGTGAGTTGTCAATTAGGCCTAATTTTCTATAGGCATGCTGCATACTTGGAGTGAATAAAATGATGTGATGTTCTGATATTATATCACAGTAAAATGCAATGGGATAGTATATTTATCATATTATTGATGTTTCATTTGGATCGCCAATTGACACGTTTTTTTCATTCATCGCGTGGGAGTTAATTCCCTTTCATTGTGGCTGTTATTAGGAGACATGGGCGAGTAAGGTGTGTTAGACTGGTTTTTCTTGATTTAGAAAAGGTTAGTAAGGTGGTGTGTTAGACTGGGTTTTCTGGCAAGGTAAGGGTGTGTTAGACTGGGTCTTGATTTTTGGAGTAAGGTGTGTTTAGACTGGGTTTTCTGGCAAGTAAGGGTGTGTTAGACTGGGTTTTCTTGATTTTTGTGAGTAAGGGTGTGTTAGACGCTGGGTTTTCTGGCAAGTAAGGGTGTGTTAGACTGGGTTTTCTGGCAAGTAAGGGTGTGTTAGATGGGTTTTCTTGATTTGTGAGTAAGGGTGTGTTAGACTGGGTTTTCTGGCAAGTAAGGGTGTGTTAGACTGGGTTTTCTTGATTTTTGAGTAAGGGTGTGTTAGACTGGGTTTTCTGGCAAGTAAGGGTGTTTTAGACTGGGTTTTCTGATTTTTGAGTAAGGGTGTGTTAGACTGGGTTTTTCTGGCAAGTAAGGTGTGTTAGACTGGGTTTTCTGGCAAGTAAGGGTGTGTTAGACTGGGTTTTCTTGATTTGTGGAGTAAGGGTGATGTTAGACTGGGTTTCTGGCAAGTAAGGTGTGTTAGACTGGGTTTTCTGGAGTAAGGGTGTGTTAGACTGGGTTTTTCTGGCAAGTAAGGGTGTGTTAGACTGGGTTTTCTGATTTGTGAGTTAAAGGGTGTGTTAGACTGGGTTTTCTTGATTTGTGATAAGGGGTGTAGCTGGTTTTTCTTGATTTATGAGTAAGGGTTGTTTAGACTGGGTTTTCTTGATTTTTGAGTAAAGGGTGTGTTAGACTGGGGTTTCTGGCAAGTAAGGGTGTGTTAGACTGGGTTTTCTTGATTTTTTGAGTAAGGGTGTGTTAAGACTGGGTTTTTCTGGCAAGTAAGGGTGTGTTAGACTGGGTTTTCTTGATTTGTGAGTAAAGGTGTGTTAGACTGGGTTTTCTTGATTTGTGAGTAAGGGTGTGTTAGACTGGGTTTTCTTGATCTGTGGATAAGGGTGTGTTAGAACTGGGTTCTGGCAAGTAGGGTTGTGTAGACTGTTTTCTTGATTTGTGAGTAAGGGTGGGTTAGACTGGGTTTTCTGGATTTGTGAGTAAGGGCGTGTTAGACTGGTTTTCCTGGTTTTGTGAGTAATGGTGTGTTAGACTGGTTTTTCTGGATTTGTGAGTAAGGGTGTGTTAGACTGAGTTTTCTTGATTTGTGAGTTCATGCGAATATAACTCATCTATTTTTATCATTAAAAGTCCCAATACCTCTAGAGACAGCTAGATCGACCTGAACATAACTCAGACTTCATCATTTTGTTTATTTTTTACAATACCAGGTAATATACTTTAAGAATCTTCTGGATTTGCTAAGATGTCTCGCATGGTTATAAGACTGTACTTAAAATGAATATAAAACTATTTTATAAATCAGTTCAACTAAAATGAATTTTCATTGTATTAAATATTTTCATGTTGAAACTTTGTGTGTGAACTGGTTGGACGTTAATGCATGTAGAGTATATTTGGTCAGTATTTTTGAGTACTAGGTATTGATGTGAAATTTTTTAGTCGATTTTATCTGAAATAGATATTTTCATTGCATCTGCGACTGCATGATATCAACCTTACCAAAAGATGAACAAATTCTCTAGGCTGCAGCATTATTTACCTTAGAGCTGGGTATCCTCAATAAGCAAGTAGCTCACAGAATCCTTGTTGTTTTTTAAACTTGAGTTTTGTAAAATGGTATGATGTAGCTCCTGTTAGTGATGCTCGTCCCTTAAGTATTACTGTTAAATTTTAGGTGCATCAAATGGCCATTCTAATGGCATGGCAGGGGTTGAGACCAAACACCAATTTCTGGATGAATTGTACAAGATGATGGTCAATGATGCCTATGATGGAATGAAGAACCGCGGTTCTAAAGTTGTGGAATTCAAACATCCCAAAGAATTGGAAGCAATGTTGGACTTGGCACTGAGGAAGCAGACGTCAGATGACAGACTGCTGGAGATCTGCAAGGATGTCATCAAGTACAGTGTCAAAACAGGTATATCTCATGCACACCTTTACTTTTGATTTCAAATGCAATTAATTGGTGTACATGTATATATAAAAAGACAGTTAGTGATATGTTACTATCATTAAAATGGAGGTACTATTTCATAGAGATAAGGTAACATAATTAATCTGTAGTTGCTGCTTTTGCTCTCTCTCTCTCTCTCTCTCTCTCTCTCTCTCTCTCTCTCTCTCTCTCTCTCTCTCTCTCTCTCTCTCTCTCTCTCTCTCTCACATTTTCAAATACTAGTAATTGCTAATGAACACATTTACATGAGAAGTTAATTAGAAAAACATGCTTTTCATAATGTTCCTAGTTTTGTAAGCATTGTAGTTAATGATGCTATTGCTGGAGTCTATAATACAATGTATGACTAAGCTAGTTCAAATTGGTGATTCAATCTTGAACTCGACTGTCACTTTTGTCAGAAGTCCATTTAATTTCTCGAAGGTTTAATTTGTAGACTACACAAGAAATTAAGTCATTAACTTGAATGTAAAGCTTTATGCTAATTCTGCTGTCCTGGGGCAACAAAAATTTGTTCAAACATTCCAGAATATGAACATCTCCACAAATTTCTTTTAACTTTTCTACAAACATTTTCTATGGCTGGTCTAATATGGATGGCATTGTGTACAGATGCTGTCAGAAAATCTGCAAAATCTTCACATGAATTAAACACATTTCATTTTTGAAAATTCATGAGGGCATGAACTGCGACAATTCACATCAGCGTACTTCATTGGCAATATTCCTATTGATATCTGTGACATGTCACATCAGCGTACTTCATTGACAATATTCCTATTGATATCTGCGACATGTCACATCAGCGTACTTCATGACAATATTCCTATTGAATATCTGCGACATGTCACATCAGCGTACTTCATGACAATATTCCTATTGATATCTGCGACATGTCACATCAGCGTACTTCATACTAAAAAACAAACACAAAATATTCCTATTGATATTCTGCGACATTCACATCAGCTACTTCATGACAATATTCCTATTGATATCAAAGATCAACTGAGAATTTAATTTAGAAACCCACAGGATTGATATGCACATTCATATGAGGATTGAGTGTACAATCAAAATGTGTATCCTTGTAATCGACATTATTTTCATATTGAGATCGGATGCACAAAATATTGTGAAGTGAAGTGTGTCCAGGACTAAGTGATATGGTCAAATTCAGACCCAGTCGTAATGCTAAAATCTAAACATGCAGTCCAATCCAAAGTGCAGTTGTAAAAGGAAGGGAGGAAATGCAACAGAGCAGACCAGGAATCCATCTAACTGCTTTACTTTATATTTACATTCACTGAATCTTTTCTCTTATATTTCTTTTGAAAATGACATTGTTTTTGTAGTAGTTTGGGCTATACGGACCATGTATATCGGCCTGGATAACTCGATCAGTGGTTAGAGCACTTGACTAGTAATGCAGGGGTCCCACGGGTTTGATTCCCTGTCCAGCCACAGATTTTCTCCTCCCTCCTATATACTACACTTTTATCATACAATGAATGCATGTCCTTAGCATTGGTGCATTATTGCTGGGTGCCAACACTTGAATATCCATCATTTCAGGGCACCCTCATTTCTTCAACCAATTGTATGGAGGATTAGATGAGTACAGCTTAGGAGGAGCCTGGCTCACAGAGGCCCTCAACACTAGTGTGTAAGTACACTGTTTATACTATTCAGTGTAGGAGCCTGGCTCACAGCCCTCAACACTAGTGTGTAAGTACACCAGTGTTAGAAGCAAACCTTGTTAGTAGCAATTAAAAAATGAATTTTGTGGCTCATTAGTCTGATCAGATGTACTTTAGGAAACAGGAGAAAAAGTTTATTGATTTTTGTTATACGCCCATCAAAGACGGGATGTATTATGGTATAACGTCATCTTGTCTGGGCACTGTAGGCAGATACAGACCAAACTGTAAGCTCAATAGGAAAACATTGTATGCAGGATACAGACCGAATTGTATGCTCCAGGATCTTCCAACTTGGTGCATTTAATCACCATGATGAGAGGAAGATGCCTTTTGTTTTTCAAGGTCAAAGTGTCACTTAGTAGGAAAACATAGGCAGGATACAGACTAAACCGCAAGCTCCAAGATCTTACACCTTGGTACAATTAATCACAATGATAAGAGGAAGATGCCTATTATTTTTTGAAGGTCAAAGGTCAAGGTTGTATTATCACTTGGTAGGAAAATGCTGTAGGGAGGATTCAGGTTGAACTGTAAGCTCCAGGATATGAAAGGAAGATGCCTATTGATTTTAAGGTCAAAGGTCAAAGTTATAGTATCAGCTACTTGGAAAACCTTGTAGGCATAACAGAGACCAAACTGTATTAGGGCTAGGACCATCAGACTTGGTACCTATGCACCTTATGCCAAGTGAAGGATGCATATTGTTTCTCAGTAAGCTTATTGCCATAATAATGAATTAGTTCATAAAGGACATTGCTAACTCTGCTGAAATATGAATCCCACTAAAATTAGTACGGGCGTATTATGCCACGTTGGCTTGGCTCTTGTTTTTGTGTTGTTGTACATCCCATAAAATTGAGTAGGAAATGATTATAAAGAAATCATCTTCAATTATCAATGTGGAAAGTGAGGCAATTTGTATCATTTTTATCTGATTGAAGAAATATTATGAAATAATTGGATTTTGAAAAGAAAACAATTATTTTTCAACAAATTTTAGTACATTGCAAAATAGTACATTATACATACTTGTATATCAGATACACGTATGAGGTCTCGCCAGTATTTACAGTCATGGAGAAGGCCCTGCTGCAAAAAATGTTGGATCTCATCGGCTTCAATGATGGAGATGCTATATTTACTCCAGGTATGTAAAACTATATCAAACACAATCTAATTAAGATTAGATCTTTTGATCTGCTCTCATACTATTGCTACACCTATATGTAGTATATGGGAGCGGATCAAAGGATCTATTTTAATTAGAATGTATTAAACAGATGCACAGTCAAAGATAACAAACAGGTATCAATCTCTTAAGAGTAACCTTTATGTTAGGCATATGTTTTAAGAAAGCAATTGGTTTATAGGTTATTGTGTAATTTGGCCCTAAATATGTATACAAAATAAGTGTTCAATACCAGAAATCTAGTCACAATTTTAGTCAATCATGAATTTTGTCTCCCCCACTTGTTTGTAAAGTTTGTCAGTGCAACTCCTCTGAAACTACTGATCCAATTTTTACAAAACTTGACATGTAGCAAGGTTGTACATTTTACCAGGACATTTTTATTCCCTAGTTTTTGTTGGAGTTATGCCCCTTTGAACTTAAAAATTTGCATAAATAATTTAATTTGTCAGCGCAACTACAGTATCTTGAACATGGTTTATCTCGAATACCCTGCTTATGTCGAAGTATTTTCAAGGTTCCTTGCCCTATTTCACCTGGTTTATCTCGAAGTGCAGTTGATAAGTGAAGCAAGCATACAAATTTGCAGGACCATTTTAATTTTGAAACACATTGCGAATTCGATGGGATGTTTATAGATATAAACAAACGAAAATATTTCTCTTTGAAATTCCATAATATTAATTTATCAACTTGTATTGAACTATAAGAGACGACAACGGGTTGTTGTTTATAATGTAAAACTCATATGATGCATCAAATATCCTCCATTCAAAAACAAAATGTTCAAGATCGATTTTGGATATCTCGAACCCCCGGATATCTCGGAAGTTTTTTCGAAGTCCCTTCGACTTCGAGATATCCAGGGGTATTTTACGCTGTACTCTGAAACTACTAATCCGATTTTTAAGAAACTTGATATGTAGCAAAGACATCATATGTAGTTGTGCATATTACCAGGAAATTTTGATTTAACTTGTGTGGGAATTCTGCTCCTTTGAACTTAGAAATTTGCTGTAAATCCTCATATTTAACCTTCTCAGCGCAATTCCTTCGAAACTTTCTATCCAATTTCAACTCTTTTGAAACTACTGATATGATTTTTAGGAAACTTGATATGTAGCAAGGACATCATATGTTGTGACTATAGATATATTACCAGGAAATTTTGATCCCCGAATTTGTGGGAGTTATGCCCTTTGAACTCAGAATTTTGCCATAACCTTGTTTAATAGTGCAACTACTTTAAGATATGATGTCACAAGCATGTGAATTTCCTGCCATTTTCTTTCACTTAGCCAAAATTCACTATTTTTCTAAGCAGTTTGGTTTTTATAGAAAGAATTGGTCATGTAAGTCAATCGTAATCAAATTAAGAAATGTTATTCACCTAAAGTTGCAAATATTTGACATGAAAATATAGTCTTGGTGCATGTATGTGGCTCTAAAGATTCAAAAGTGAACTTTTTGACAATTATCAAGGAAAATGATGATTCAGTTTATGGAAAGTTTTGTTTCTGACAAATAGCTATCTCGACATGGAAATTGTTGACTTTAATTAAGGAACATCCATGAATGTTTAAATTCCATGCCCAGAAATTGCTGTTGTTGAACCTAAGTCATTTGAATTGAATTTAGTTGAATTCATTTTCAGCATATTGACATTGAGGCTAGATTCTTGAATCTAATTTCAGGAGGCTCAATTGCCAATATGTATGCTTTGAATGTGGCTCGATATAAAAGATTCCCTGATGTAAAGAGTAAGGGCGTTTATGGCTTACCAAAACTCTGTGTACTAACTTCAGAAAAGGTACGTGTATAGTTTTAAATATTCTGGTATAAGTTTCACATTACTGTAATTTTCATTGATGGCGGTGCTACATCGTCGGAACCCACGGGTTTTCTAACGGAGAGAAAACCCGTGGGTTCCGACGAACGGAGAGAAAACCCGTGGGTTCCGACGATGGCGGTGCTAAAGATGTGATACTTCTGACACTTAATACATGTATGTTGGTGATGGGAAATGTCAGGGGCATGGTTTTTCACTAACACATCTTGGCTTCTTTTTTTTCAGGGTCATTATTCCATGAAGAAAGGAATGGCTTTCATTGGACTTGGGATAGATAATTTAATTAGTGTGAAGTCAAACAGCATAGGAAAGATGGATGTTCAGGATTTAGAGAATAAGATTCTTCAAGCTCAGTCTGAGGTATTTCATAGAGCACAGAATACTGTACTGCATACATACCTTTTTTGCCACAGGATTGTTTTGTTTCTATTTATTGTTGTTGTTGTTTAGCACATGTATAACATTCCATGAAGGCTTAAGTGAGCTTTTCTGATCACAATTTGTACATCGTTCATCTATCTGTCTATTAACTTTTCACATTTTCAACTTCTCCAGAACCATCTGGCTAATTTCAACCAAACTTGTACAAATCATGCTTGGGTTGAAGGGGATTCAAGTTTGTTCAAATGAAGGGTCAGGTCCCAATCAAAGGGGAGCTAATCACAAAAAGGCAAACATAGGGTGAGGTAATTTAGATATCTTCTTCTCAAAAACCAATGGGAAATCTACATGAAAGCTTCCTGACATAGTGGAGATTCAGGTGATGATTGCCAATGGACAGATAGCTCAAGGTGGTGGAGCATCAAATTTCAGGGTGCGCAGATTTGTCTGCAACTTCTCCTGAACAGTTTGCAGGATTTCAATGAAACTTAGAGGAGTGTTAGATCACATAATGGAGATGTGCATATTATCAGGAATTTTATCTCGGACAATTTATGTACAAGATATGAACCTTTGGATTTAAGGATTTTTAACCAACATGTGTCTCAATGCGTTGTCCCCAACTTCTCCTAAACAATAATCTACTGCATTACTAATTGATTATAGACAACTTCTGGTTTGATCTGAGGAAATCTGTTTTGTTCATTAAATAATTGCACTAGGGGTATAAGTTCCAAAAGGACAGTTCTAGTTGGTAGAGCACCTGACTAGAGATTCAGGAAACCCTTGTTTGAATCAATGTCTAGTGCCTTCGTTTTACAAATTCCGTATGATTTAATGTTGCAGGGTAAAGTGCCTTATCTTGTGAACGCAACAGCTGGTACTACTGTTTTTGGAGCCTACGATCCGCTGAATGAAATAGCAGATGTCTGTGAGAAGTATGGGTTGTGGCTGCATGTTGATGGGGCCTGGGGAGGAAGTGCTCTGATCTCCAAGAAGCACCGTGGTCTTTTGAAGGGCATTGACAGGTTTGTTCTACTCCTTAGGTATTTCTGCTGCAGTGGTGTGTCTAAATGTTGATAGTAGCTGTGTCTTCCATATTCCTTCTCACTGGGTATCAATAATTTGAAATCCTAATCTATGAACTTTTATATATGTACTTGTATAATTTGATGATATATTTCAGAGCTGACTCGATGACGTGGAACCCACATAAAATGATGGGAGCACCCCTCCAGTCCGCTTCCTTTCTCACGAAGCACAAGGTTTAGTGTTTGATCTCTTTATGTTTTTTCAATAGATGATACACTTGTTGCCACTGTGACAGTAGCTTACAGCTTGATTATCAAGAAATGAAATACATGTACTGTAACAACTATAATATTGGTTTTCATATTATTAATCTACATGCATTAAAATGCAAATATGGCTGCACTACAAATAACTGTGTGTTAATTTATTTACCCTTGTATTTTGTTATCTTTATCAGCCAAGGCTTTTCAGTCCACTCTTGTTTGTTGAAAGCAAAGCAGACCTAAAAGTCTTGACTTGTAAAGAAGCAAATTCTTTTTACATTGTATGAAATGGAAAAATATCATCATACTGTTGATATGTGATTCAGATGTTAGAGAAATGTACATTGTGCTTGCGATTTCCTTGTTAGAATCTGCTCCCACCCTGCCACTCGGCCAATGCTGCCTATCTGTTCCAACAAGACAAGTTCTATGATGTCTCCTATGACACTGGGGACAAATCTATACAATGTGGACGTAAAAATGATTCCCTGAAACTATGGTTGATGTGGAAAGCAAAGGGAGATGAAGGATTTGAAAAAGACATTGACAACCTGTTTGATTGTTCACGGTATGCTGTGTGTAAATCAACTTGTGTTTGCAAGGTGCTGATGTGGAAAATGTGTTTATGACGAGTATTGTAAAAGTGTAGGCATTTAAAATATGCATCTTATGCAAACAAATTACTGGCTTACAAAATCAGATTTTTTTTTAGAAAATCTGATATTGGCAAATTTCTCTGTTAATTCTAGCACATAAGAAAAACAATTTTGAATGGAATCGGGAAATATAGTTGATACCATGAGGATCATATATCTAAT
>CAJDSM010027646.1:21325-31766 GCA_903981925.1 Ostrea lurida | reverse complement strand
ACCCCTTGGTAGATTTTGTCGCGACTGAATTGTCATCTGACGGACAATGCGAGTTATCGCTCTTGACGGAAACACTCGAGTGAACAATTGTATGTTTTTTTTTTTAAATTTAGGTGTACATATTTGTTGCGTGCTTATATCACCTTTATGTTTCAGGCGTAAATCGCGTATTAAAACTTGCCTTTTTGACTAACACAGGAACATGTTGAAAGTGAAAAATCTTTTTGATTTGGTATACCACCAGTGTGCCCTCCAATGAATTAGAGAGCATTGATTCATCAAAAAATCAATATGAAAAGATGAAAGTAACGAACAGCAATTAATTTGGTAACTTCAACTTGGACTTGTGGAGTAAGCATCCCCTGTCGACCGGTCACACCCGCCGTGAGCCCTATTGCAATCAGTTGAACAGAGTGAACCGCAGTCAAATCAGCGTGTAAAGAACGATCTAAAAGTCCAGACAGCATTCAACTCAATGACCGATTATATACAGGAAAACTGGATCGGTAATAATGGCCTTAGAACCTACGAATTAAAACGTTGATGTTGAAAAACCCTGTAGCAAAAGATATTCGTTATTTACGATAGGATTTTAATTTTGCAAGAGATCTTTTAAGTCATTGATGAAAATCGCCTTAGTAAACAAGTTTTTCAAAAAAATGAGGAAATCAAACCTGGCCACGCTGTTTGAATCCCAAGGCGTACGAACTGTGACGTAGATGCTAGAGATAACTGGTTATGTGACGTAGACCCCACATACAGGGTGTGTCACAATTAATACAGACTATTTGATATGATATCAAATAATAGGTTATACACATACACACGCTAATAACTCAATATTTTCCCGTACCTCGTCGTTTGTCTGTGTGTTATATACTTCCATCCCCCATCGGTTGAAAAGGAAACTCTGAATGTATAGTGAAATCCAATCACGTGATATTCAAACTTTCGCTTATAGTACATTTAAATGGAGAGTTCTCGTCAGTTCACACATGATTGTTTATAACTGTGCTTGGTTTATTAATCGCATTATTTGGGATTAAAGGACACTTGTTAAAAGGTGTACAGTGTGTACTGGATAATGTAAACGTTATACAAAAAGAATTTCAATGCACTTTTAATATTTAGGCAACAAGTAATTCTTCCATCAATGAAAACGGTGCACGGCGTAGCAGAATGTCGGGTGTGGATGCGAATGACGTCAGCGTAAAATCGGGCGCGGGTGATCAGGTGAGTTAGTTTATTGTTTGACGTACTCAGAAGTGGGTCATTGTATTCTACATGTACCATGGATAACAATAAAACTCCAGAGTAGAAAAGAAATACAGCTCAGTTTTTTCGTTTCATCTATAGATCAGAATAATTAGCCCCTCCACATGCCATTCTTTTCTCTAACCGTACTCACACTTACATACATGTACGTACTGTTCTTTGAAGGATACGCCAGCTAACCATAATGACAGTCTGATAACAGACCTAGACGATGTTAGTTTAACGTGCCTTAATGAAGCCGACAGCCATGCAGAGCGCAACAAGGTAATGATAGAAAAGACTAAAATCCACCTGGACTCGCATGTTCTTACAAATAACCCTTTACTGAGACCAGAAGTTGTGTGAAAATGCAAGCTGTAGAATTGTAGATGTTTTTGTTATAGGATTTTTTGTGCATAGTTGAATGTATGATCTTTGCGAAAATTCTCGTTTAAATACAAAAATTAATACTTTTTGACGGCCAATATTAAAAAAAATGAGTCTTCGCCTTTCGATCTGTNCCAATATAAAAAAAAAATGAGTCTTCGCCTTTCGATCTGTACACGCATGCGCACATATTGTAAACATAGCTCAGCATGTTCAAGCGTACAATGGATATATCCAGAATTTTCACAGATTACGGGAGAAAAGAGGTTAGAATAGAATGAGATACAATTCATACGCAAAATACAATTTACGTGGGAATCATTATGACCGTTTGATAAATCAAGAGTCAGGAGACACGCACTCGGGGCTATAAAGAAGTGCTATCTTTATCTGAAAACGTCATGTATTAAAAAAAAAACAACAACATTGTGTAGTCTACAAGGACATGTAAGGGTACCGTTACGTTTAGAATAATGGTTTACAATTTCATGTAATTATAAGAAGCAAAATGCATAATCACATTCTTGAAAAGCGAGCGTGGACCCTTTACGGGATAAGTTCCTTCACAGCACGTCTGTTGTCATTCTAAATCACGTGATGTAAAATGTCCGCGTCAACACGAGGAACCTTTAAATTTCGGATGAACTTCAAAGCGCAGTTGAGAGCAAAATTATTATTTTTATAATTTTGTCGATACGTATTTTAAACAGCACTTGATTGAAAATATTAAAAAAAAATATCTGTAGTGTCTCTTTAAGTGCACATATCATTAATAAATAACATGTACATAGGTCGTTAACCTTTTCCAAGGTTACAACGAAAGAGGTCAAGGTCACTGAGTGTAAAGGTTAAGATTTCCTGCTCAACAAACTTAAGGGAACATTGGTTGTTCATATTTCAAACAAATATTGCATGGGAACTGAGAATGCACCATCATTTTGCTTCATGGTCAGTTTGATTATATCAACGTCACTGGAAGATATAGATTCTATCTTTAATGGCAACTGAAGTAAAGAAACACGCCCATACTCGTCATGGAGGTAGCTAATTAGTAAGATGACATACATGTAAGCTTATAGATCGGTTCAACCCCCCCCTCCCTAACCAACTTCGTTAGCGAAAATACATATATGATAAAATGATTGTTAAGAATGTGTCTTGTGATTCTCAGTGGACTAACATCAAATACAAGTTCACATAGAGATAAACTAATGAAGTCTAGTTTGAACCAGAAGTTATCGATTCACATCCTATCATATTTTGATGCAGAAATTGCTAATGTCTTATAAACCAAGATCGCATACTGAAGATCACACCTTTTCGTTTGTCCTGTAAAAGGGACGGGTCGACCCGAAAATTTAACAATCTTTTTTTTTTTTTATTTTTTTTTTTTTATTTTTACATAATTTACAGCACAAATACATTTACACCTTTTACGCACACTCTCATACTGGATGAAGAAAATGCTAAAGACAATTACATGTACATTGGATTATTATAATGAGAAAAAAAATAAATAATAATAATCATTAATTGAAAAGACATTTCCATTAAGACCATTTCTTTTTATAAAATACTTGATCTGTAAATTTTTCTTCTAAGGTGTAGTAATTATATAAGTATTTGACAACATCATCAAAAGTAATGGGCACATTTTTTCTTGAAAATTGAAATATATATCTCTTTACTAAGAGGATTATGAAATTTAAAACAATGTGTTCCTTTTCTGAAAAACCAAAAATTACAGTTTGTACATTAAATACAATTCTTTTGCCAGAAAATTTAACAATCTAATTGTTTGTGGCATTGGTCATTTTAGTGCTTTATATATATGTTAGTTGTCTTGTATATCGATTTGTTCACCTGTATGAAAGTCTAAAGGAGAACTTCATTAAAGATATACGTGTCTGGTAGCTGACTGAAGCTAATTTTTCACATTTATGAAGACATATTAGAATTTAAGCAGATTGAAATCGTGGAGGGAATCAGGCTGTGGACTTCCGCTAGAACTGAAGTCTCAAAAGTTAATGAAAAATATGGCCATGGCTGATTCCACGACCAAATTTTAACTTGACTCTCCGAACAGATATGTACATATGTTCATGCATGCCTGATTTCAAGTACATTGACAGTAAGACGCTATTTCACAAATTACATTTTATGATGTACATTACCGGAGTTTTAGGATTATTAAAAAGGTGCACTTCAATTTAAAATCAATATATGCTCTTAACAATTTAGAAGGATTGACACAAAGCTGCATAATGTCTATCATGTCAAGCCTTAAAACTAGATAATGCATCGTCACTGGCGTGCTACATGTGAAGTTCATTCATCTTCACCGGAATTAGCATTGAGACAATTCCACACCTAGCTCAGACCATCAAACCCCAATTTGCATAAGGAAGTGACAAGTACATGTATATATTGTAAACCAAATATAAAAAAGTAAGTATAACGAGATAGGCATTATTGGATTTTTAGGATGCTTTTCCTGAGAATAGACTGGAACAAGTCACGGATATAGACAACGTGAACACGCTAATGGAAAATGGAACCCAGAGGGTCGGTGGCGATAATGAGGTATTTGTTTATTGTTAAACTTCATTTATGTATACCTTTAAGGGAATAGAATTACATATATCTACTTCCTTTTCAGAGGTACGAAATAATTTGCTTTAAAAGGATTTCTTTTATAACTCGAAATGTCTTTTTGTTTTAGTTTTCCGGTCACGTGTGCCAATATGAGCTGAACGCCCATCCGACAGATCAAGTTAAAATGAAAATAGGACCTTATTCTGGCGAAATGGAAATCTGTAAAATATCGGTATGTAAACTAAAAATGCACTCCAGTAATTCTGTTCCTACTCTTAGTTTTTTCATACCCGGATGGTTTATTGTGATCTTGTTGTCGGTCCGTTTGTTTGTTTGTTCGTTCGTTACAGGGGAGCGCGGGGTGAGGGGGTATCACTAAGTGAACTTTGCTCACCTTATTTCAATATGTGATTTTCTTTTTAAATGTGTTTTTGCTAGACAGTACAACGTAATGCATTAATTATCATAGAAATACAAAAGTACACTTACATGTAACTGAAAATCCTCTTGTGTCAGCTAGATCTGTATCCATTTGTCTCCAGCAATTTGATATCCGTTCACACGCGCCTTTTTATGACACACGGTCTGCAGATTTTATAGATAAGCGACATTAATCATGTGCAAAATTTACACCTTGTAACACCACGATGTATTAAGCAGAAATTAGAAGTTCTTAATTCATTTATCTCCTTTGCTGCAAACCAACGATTTCACCTTACCTGCAGCATGCTTGGTGATGGACAGAATAATTTGTCTGCGAATTAAGTATGCGTGAAAGCCTAGCATCCTTTCTCTTTGGGTCTACGGTGTAAGAAGATTGCTGACTATGTACGTACATGTAGTTGGTTTTTGGTAAATGAACTCATGTTTCAATATAAAAGGGCGAAGTTAACATTGTGTCAAACGTAATCATAATCCAAGAAAACATATACAAAATCGAGTGTAGGGCAACACGGACCTCCGACAAAAGCGAAGGTAGGATCAGGTGCCATGGAGGAGTAAGCATCCTCTGCTGACCGGTCACACCCGCCATGAGCCCTTAGTCGAAATAAAGTAAACGGGATTACCCGTAGTCAAATCTAGTAGGAAAATGACAGTCTAACAAAGGGTATGAAACAAATCAGTCAACATATGACTTAGTGATAATTTGTAATCGCAAACAAGGTCATTATAGCGACCGTAGAATTTGCGAAATGATGACTTTAAACGAGATTCGTTATAACCCTGCAGCATCAACTTTTTTGTTAGTAGTTGGCCTCGCTTTAAAACGTTTATTTAAACAATATTTTATTCACAAATAAATATGTGAATGGGATCGGGCAGCAGGCATTGCCTATGTTAGCCCTCTCCCTACATCAAGGTCATAAGTCAAACAATATAGACAAGATACAGTTACAAAGAAAAATACATATACTCATGTTTTAATCCAAAACTATGAAATTGCATACTGGTTTTATTTATTGCAGCATGTAATTTCGGTTCAGGTTTCTTCTGTGAGTGATTTTGGGGATTGAATTATTTGTTTGCTCATTCTTTGTGTTCGATTTAAAGCATATATTACATTTAATATTGGTTTGTATGAAAATTGTCGTAACAAACATGGATTATTTATCCAAAGTCTGATTTAAAAAAAAACACCAACCTGTCAGTGTCGCGAAACTGTTTGGCATGTCTGACGCATAGAAAACAATGTTAGGATTGAATGATAGTCATATTCCCCATCTAACACACTCTTTTTTTGTTAAGGAATGTCATGACTAAAGTTAGATAATAAATGAATTATTGGATCTGAGAAGTGAACAAGTTGTACAAAGAGCTGATTCACTAAAATGTGTGTTCCATTCTAGAAAAAAAATGTAATAATTCTCGAATGGATTGTAATCCTATCCACGATATCATGATAAAATTTAAGCAGTTATTGGATCGCATATTACATTGAACTTGATGTGCCTCGGACAAGAAATGGTACCTAAATGGGCTGAAATGTCTTTTGACCAAAGTGTCTTAAAAGGTTGGTTCAAAATGTCCGACATTTAGGCCGAAACTTCTGTATACTGTCACCACAATTTTTCATTTTTAGGCATATCTGTGTTATCCATTTTCTTTCAGAATCCCTTAGAAGAAAAGTGCCCTGTCCAAGACCCCGACATGGAAGCTGTCAAAGTAATTCATTGCGTTATTTTTTTTTTCATTTTTTATTTTTTCTTACACCTGTGGAAATATAAAGTGGTTCTGTTAGCAACCATGATAAATACCGTATATCGGGTAATATTGGCGTACGGAATATTTAGCGGATTTTCTAGAAAAAGTACCTAACTTGAAATCTTACTGCTTCATTTTTTGGGGGGGGGGGGGATTTTCATTTAGTAATTATATCATACCGGTATAATGGATAGAAATTTTTGCACTTTCATTTTTGGCGAATTTCTTCCATCTGTCAAAAGGCCTACATAAGTACATTTCCAGCGAGTTAACTTTAGCCGACATACGGTATGCATTTACACAACATGAATGATTGTTGAACTCCACTGTACATATTTTAGGAGTATGTTTTGAAGATCATAAGCAAAGCAAGAGAAATAGTGCAGACGGAATCTGACGACGCGGGAAAAACACACACAAAAAAGGTATGATTTTAATCTACACAACAGAATACGTATTGTTGGTTGAAAAATTGTTATTTATTAATGACGACTGTAGACTTTGAAAACTTTAAACTTATAAACCCTTAAAACTAGGGATATTCCCGATTCTCAAAAATACAACTCAGACAACCTAACCAAGAATGACATTGGGATCTCCCTAATAATATTTATAAACTTTTTAAATATTAACATCATAAGATAGAAAAATAAGGTGGCAGCTTACAATTTTTCCACAAAATCTAACAACAGTTGGATTTCGTGGGTTTCAAATTTCGTGGTATTGACTCTAATAATGAGTTCGTAAACATTAATTTTCGTTGATTTATAGATCATTTAATTTTATTTCACGTGATCACCTAACGCCGATTCTGATTGGTTAAAACACCTTTTAAGAATTGAGGTGATTTTCGATCTGTACCTGAACAAAAAGTAATGTCTAATGGACATTATTTTGTTGTCGTAATATAAAATTAAAATGATAAGAAATGAATCTTATATTTTTTTTCGGGTGTACATGTATGCAGGTTATCACCGAGATTTTAGACGGTAAAACTTTTCATCAATGCGCTTCGCGCGTTGATGAGTTTCACCGTCTAAAATTCGGTGATACCTGCATCACGAAAAATATAAGATTCATTTCTTATTTCAATTATGTTTATTATACATGTTTATTCATTTTAAATGCAAAAATTCGTCGTGGATTTCTTTTTATTGTTTTCATTTACATATGAAAATCACGAAATCAAATCCTTAACGAAAATTCATGATTTTACAGTTCAGGAATTAAAGTAATATAATATGTATATAATGATAATAATATGTGCCTATACATTTTGTAGTTGGCAAATGAGCAGCAAATATCGTTCGTACTAAATCAAGACATAATTGTTTGCAGAAGAAATATTGCCGATTGTCCTTACTGTGTATGTGGTATGAGAGCAGGATGCTTATAGTTTTTTCTTTGTTTGTAAAAGATTTTTATTTGATAAAAATATTATGTTCAACAATTTAATATACAAAATTTATATCTATTACATGTATTGGCACACGACTTTTACTTTGGGGCAGTGACAATTTGGAGTAACTGCAAAACAATAAATATCTTTCAAAAATTAATTAATATTGAAATCAAGATGATTCTCTAAATAGTTTATATGTTATATACGTATGTATATTGAGTTTTGATATTTACTTGTTTATATATTCACATATGTTTTATAACAAATGTTATTAATCTCATTCTAGGTGAGAACCTCGTAAGTTGTTAGAACTTTTGTTCAAACCGAATTGTATATTATTTATATGCAATAAAGATATGTTGAAATCAATAAACCAGTATACATGTATATATTCTAAAGTTGTTTATGGATTGTGATTGTAACCATCTCCTCATAAATGTAATGCAACTTTAAGTTTTGATTATTAAAACCCAGAGAACGAAGACCATACACTTGAAAACCAGACTCTTTATTCAAGGAATCAATGAAATCGATGGCAACCAATACATGTTTATAGGATACTTCATTCTTGTATTATATATAATAATATACTGTGTTAGACTTTGTGTTGCAGGTTATATTTTTTGAAAACAATTTTCAAACAAGAGTCAATCATAGTTACATGTGTACGTGTACACTTAAAAAGGTGCGGATTTTAAATAGGTCAAAATCCTCTTATCATAAAATGGCATTGAACCTCGGGAACTTTGTAGCTTCAGCTAATCAATATTCATATTAATCAAAATAAAAAAGAGCTACCGGTAGTGAAGGTTTGATTTTAATCATAATGGGCTACCGCTGAGCTACCGCGATCGGTACATATATGTAGGTAGTAAAAAATAAAATTCTGTGAAATGAATGCTTGATCAATATGAGACTCGACAGAAAGAATGCAAGATATATACAAACTGGATTATTGTAATCCTCATATACAAGTATCATTATATACAAACTGGAGTGTTTTAGTTCCTATACACATGTACATGTATGACTCCAAAGCTTTTTTTTTATCTTGCAGAGTAATACGGCCAAACCATGGACACGGAGACTTGCGGAAATATTCTGCTTTAGAAGAAATTGAAATATTCAAAATGACAATAGCCTGTGAAGAAAACATACAACACGTGATTGAAAATTGATAATTTTAATAAAGATTAACCTTGATAATGAACTGTGTCGAGAAAGATAGCATTTTCAACTAAAGAGGAAGTGTAACGTACGACGGATAGACGATACCCTGTATACGGGGCTCTCAGGGAGATGTTTTGATAGTAAATAAATGTGCTTGTAACATTGAAAGGCTGATATACTCATGGAGGAAGACATTTATTATTCAGGAACGGAGTATATGGCCGTTGATTGTCCTAACATCAAACGTTCTGTGGGATATTTCAAAATACCATAAAGAGGAATATTCGCCGTCATTTTATTTTTGCTTTCGTTTTCACTGGACGAATGTAAGACTGAGCGAAAATTTTCTTTCTTATCTCTTGGTGAATTTAAAACTGAGCGAAACTCCCTGCCAGTGTAAGAGACGGGGTGGAAATAATCTGTATACAGTAATTAATTTCCATACTTATGTTGATGTGTTAATGTTGATGTTAATATTAACATTGATGTTAAAATTTTACAAAGCGCGTTCATTCTGTATATTCATATACTAGTTTCATGCATAATTACACAATTTCATTCTTCATTATGTTGAAAACTTGAAAAAAATCTCTGTTGTTATATAATTAAACAGTTTTTGTTTGTTTCAATAGAATTTTTAGAATTTGTATTCGTTAATTCTTTATTTCATCAAGGAGGACTGTGGGATTTGAACGACCGTTATTGGTCAAAATGTATATATAGTTATATATATTTCGTATAATACAGTCTGATTCAACCCCGTGAAATCCGTTTCAGTGGACACTTATTATCCTTCTGAATTTCGTATTTTCAATGTGTTTTTTACACTGTTTATTCCGACACACTGTATATTCCGACGAAAATTGTCATTTATTGCATTTCGGATTAAGCAGGTTCCACTGTACTACATGTGAGTATTAGCCATCTAGTTGGGATTGGTCCTGAAAGACATTAGTAGGGGTAACACCATCACCCTTAGATCAGAACTCTCTGTAAAACATGATCAGGGGTAACACCATCACCCCTAGATCAGAATTCTGGATACATGCATGGATTGCATTCATTTGGAGATAATTTATTAAGAAGTCACCTCCTAACACCACGTGACCTTCACGCTAGACCACCAGGCAATTTTTACAAACAATTAAAAGTTTCCAAGAATAATAGACTTTGTTTTGTAGAGCGGTCTAGCGCGCTGAATAACGCGCTGCTGGTTATTACTGGAAATCGTTAATTAGCGACACACACACACACACACACACACACACACACACACACACACACACACAACACACACACACACACACACACACACACACACACACACACCACACACACACACACACACACACACACCACACACACACACACACGCTTTGCGAACACGCACGCACGCACGCACGACACGCACGCACGCACGCACGCACGCAC
>CAJDSM010027646.1:10367-21300 GCA_903981925.1 Ostrea lurida | reverse complement strand
GCGCTGTGTGTGTGTGTGTGTGTGTTGTGTGTGTGTTGTGGTGTGTGTGTGTGTGTGTGTGTGTGTGTGTGTGTGTGTGTGTGTGGTTGTGTGTGTGTGGTGTGTGTGCGTGCGTGCGTGCGTGCGTGCGTGCGTGCGTGCGTGCGTGCGTGCGTGCGTGTGTGCAAAGCGTGTGTGTGTGTGTGTGTGTGTGTGTGTGTGTGTGTGTGTGTGTGTGTGTGTGTGTGTGTGTGTGTGTGTTGTGTGTGTGTGTGTGTGTGTGTGTGGTGTGTGTGTGTGTGTGTGTCGCTAATTAACGATTCCAGTAATAACCAGCGCGCGTTATCAGGCGCTAGACCGCTCTACAAAACAAAGTCTATTATTCTTGGAAACTTTTAATTGTTTGTAAAATTGCCTGGTGGTTCTAGCGTGAAGGTCACGTGGTGTTAGGAGGTACTTCTTAATAAATTATCTCAAATGAATGCAATCCATGCATGTATCCAGAATTCTGATCTAGGGGTGATGGTGTTACCCTGATCATGTTTTTACAGAGAGTTCTGATCTAAGGGTGATGGTGTTACCCCTACTAATGTCTTTCAGACCAATCCCAACTAGATGGCTAATACTCACATGTAGTACAGTGGAACCTGCTTAATCCGAAATGCAATAATGACAATTTTCGTCGGAATATACAGTGTGTCGGAATAAACAGTGTAAAAAACACATTGAAATACGAAATTCAGAAGGATAATAAGTGTCCACTGAAACGGATTTCACGGGGTTGAATCAGACTGTATATACGAAATATATATAACTATATATACATTTTGACCAATAACGGTGTTCAAATCCCACAGTCCTCCTTGATGAAATAAAAATTAACGAATACAAATTCTAAAATTCTATTGAAACAAACAAAAACTGTTTAATTATATAACAACAGGATTTTTTTCACAGTTTTTCAACATAATGAAGAATGAAATTGTGTAATTATGCATGAAACTAGTATATGAATATTACAGAATGAACGCGCTTTGTAAAAATTTTAACATCAATGTTAATATTAACATCAACATTACACATCAACATAAAGTATGAAATTAATTATGTATACAGATTATTTCCACCCGTCTCTTACACTGGCAGGGAGTTTCGCTCAGTTTTAAATTCACCAAGAGATAAGAAGAAAATTTTCGCTCAGTCTTACATTCGTCCAGTGAAAACGAAAGCAAAAATAAAATGACGGCGAATATTCCTCTTTATGGTATTTTGAAATATCCACAGAACGTTTGATGTTAGGACAATCAACGGCCATATACTCCGTTCCTGAATAATAAATGTCTTCCTCCATGAGTATATCAGCCTTTCAATGTTACAAGCACATTTATTTACTATCAAAACATCTCCCTGAGAGCCCCGTATACAGGGTATCGTCTATCCGTCGTACGTTACACTTCCTCTTTAGTTGAAAATGCTATCTTTCTCGACACAGTTCATTATCAAGGTTAATCTTTATTAAATTATCAATTTTCAATCACGTGTTGTATGTTTTCTTCACAGGCTATTGTCATTTTGAATATTTCAATTTCTTCTAAAGCAGAATATTTCCGCAAGTCTCCGTGTCCATGGTTTGGCCGTATTACTCTGCAAGATAAAAAAAAAGCTTTGGAGTCATACATGTACATGTGTATAGGAACTAAAACACTCCAGTTTGTATATAATGATACTTGTATATGAGGATTACAATAATCCAGTTGTATATATCTTGCATTCTTTCTGTCGAGTCTCATATTGAATCAGCATTCATTTCACAGAATTTTATTTTTACTACCTACATATATGTACCGATCGCGGTAGCTCAGCGGTACGCCATTATGATTAAAATCAAACCTTCACTACCGGTAGCTCTTTTTATTTTGATTAATATGAATATTGATTAGCTGAAGCTACAAAGTTCCGAGGTTCATGCCATTATTATGATAAGAGGATTTGACCTATTTAAAATCCGCACTTTTAAGTGTACACGTACACATGTAACTATGATTGACTCTTGTTTGAAAATTGTTTTCAAAAAACTATAACCTGCAACACAAAGTCTAACACAGTATATTATTATATATATACTAGGAGAATGAAGTATCCTATAAACATGTATTGTTGCCATCGATTTCATTGATTCCTTGAATAAAGAGTCTGGTTTCAAGTGTATGGTCTTCGTTCTCTGGGTTTTAATAATCAAAACTTAAAGTTGCATTACATTTATGAGGAGATGGTTTAAAACAATCCATAAACACTTTAGAATATATACATGTATAGCTGGTTTATTGATTTCAACATATCTTTTATTGCATATAATAATATACAATTCGGTTTGAACAAAAGTTCTAACAACTTACGAGGTTCTCACCTAGAATGAGATTAATAACATTTGTTATAAAACATATGTGAATATATAAACAAGTAAATATCAAAACTCAATATACATACGTATATAACAATATAACTATTAGAGAATCATCTTGATTTCAATATTAATTATTTTTGAAAGATATTTATTGTTTTGCAGTTCTCCAAATTGTCACTGCCCCAAAGTAAAAGTCGTGTGCCAATACATGTAATAGATATAAATTTTGTATATTAAATTGTTGAACATAATATTTTTATCAAATAAAAATCTTTTACAAACAAAGAAAAAACTATAAGCATCCTCTCTTCATACCCACATACACAGTAAGGACAATCGGCATATTTCTTCTGCAAACAATTATGTCTTGATTTAGTACGAACGATATTTGCTGCTCATTTGCCAACTACAAAATGTATAGGACATATTATTATCATTATATACATATTATATTAGTTTAATTCTGAACTGTAAAATCATGAATTTTCGTTAAGGATTTGATTTCGTGATTTTCATATGTAAATGAAAACAATAAAAAGAAATCCACGACGAATTTTTGCATTTAAAATGAATAAACATGTATAATAAATACATAATTGAATAAGAAAATGAATCTTATATTTTTTCGGGTGATGCAGGTATCACGAATTTTAGACGGTGAAACTCATCAACGCGCGAAGCGCATTGATGAAAAGTTTTCGTCTAAAATCTCGTGATAACCTGCATACATGTATCACCCGAAAAAAATATAAGATTCATTTCTTATCATTTTAAATTTTATATTACGACAACAAAATAATGTCCATTAGACATTACTTTTTGTTCAGGTACGAGATCGAAAGTCACCTCAATTCTTAAAAGGTGTTTTAACCAATCAGAATCGGCGTTAGGTGATCACGTGAAATAAAATTAAATGATCTATAAATCAACGAAAATTAATGTTTACGAACTCATTATTAGAGTCAATACCACGAATTAAACTAGAATCCAACTGTTGTTAGATTTGTGGAAAAATTGTAAGCTGCCACCTATATTTTTTCTATCTTATGATGTTAATATTTAAAAAGTTTATAATATTATTAGGGAGATCCCAATGTCATTCTTGTTAGGTTGTTCTGAGTTGTATTTTGAGAATCGGAGAATATCCCTAGTTTTAAGGGTTTATAAGTTTAAAGTTTTCAAAGTCTACAGTCGTCATTAATAATAACAATTTTTCAACCAACAATACGTATTTGTTGTGTAGATAAAATCATACCTTTTTTGTGTGTGTTTTTCCCGCGTCGTCAGATTCCGTCTGCACTATTTCTCTTCTTTTGCTTATGATCTTCAAAACATACTCCTAAAATATTTAACGTGGAGTTCAACAATCATTATGTTGTGTAAATGCCATACCGTATGTCGGCTAAGTTAACTCGCTGGAAATGTACTTATGTAGGCCTTTTGACAGATGGAAGAAATTCGCCAAAAATGAAAGTGCAAAAATTTCTATCCATTATACCGGTATGATATAATTCTAAATGAAAATCCCCCCCCCCAAAAAATGAGCAGTAAGATTTCAAGTTAGTATTTTTCTAGAAAATCCGCTAAATATTCCGTACGCCAATATTACCGATATACGGTATTTATCATGGTTGCTAACAGAAACCACTTATATTCCACAGGTGTAAGAAAAATAAAAAATGAAAAAAAAAATAACGCAATGAATTACTTTGACAGCTTCCATGTCGGGGTCTTGGACAGGGCACTTTTCTTCTAAGGGATTCTGAAGAAAATGGATAACACAGATATGCCTAAAATGAAAAATTGTGGTGACAGTATACAGAAGTTTCGGCCTAAATGTCGGACATTTTGAACCAACTTTTAAGACACTTTGGTCAAAAGACATTTCAGCCCATTTAGGTACCATTTCTTGTCGAGGCACATCAAGTTCAATGTAATATGCGATCAATAACTGCTTAAATTTTATCATGATATCGTGGATAGGATTACAATCCATTCGAGAATTATTACATTTTTTTTCTAGAATGGAACACACATTTTAGTGAATCAGCTCTTTGTACAACTTGATATTCCAATATATAATAATTCATTTATTATCTAACTTTAGTCATGACATTCCTTAACAAAAAAGAGTGTGTTAGATGGGAGAATATGACTATCATTCAATCCTAACATTTGTTTCTATGCGTCAGACATGCCAAACAGTTTTCGCGACACTGACAGGTTGGGTGTTTTTTTTTAAATCAGACTTTGGATAAATAATCCATGTTGTTTACGACAATTTTCATCCACACAATATTAAATGTAATTATATATATATAAATCGAACACAAAGATAGAGCAAACAATAATTCAATCCTCGGCAAAATCACTCACAGAAGAAAACCTGAACCGAATTACATGCTGCAATAAATAAAACCAGTATGCTATTTCATAGTTTTGGATTAAAACATGAGTATTATGTATTTTTTTTGTAACTGTATCTTGTCTATATTGTTTGACTTATGATTGATGGTAGGGAGAGGCTAACATAGGCAATGCCTGCTGCCCGATCCCATTCACATATTTATTTGTGAATAAAATATTGTAAATAAACGTTTTAAAGCGAGGCCAACTACTAACAAAAAAGTTGATGCTGCAGGGTTATAACGAATCTCGTTTAAAGTCATCATTTCGCAAATTCTACGGTCGCTATAATGACTCTGTTTGCGATTACAAATTATCACTAAGTCATATGTTGACTGATTTGTTTCATACCCTTGTTAGACTGTCATTTTCCTACTAGATTTGACTAGCGGTAATCCGTTACTTTTATTTCGACTAAGGGCTCATGGCGGTGTGACCGGTCAGCAGAGAGATGCTTACTCCATATGGCACCTGATCCACCTTCGCTTTTGTCGGAGGTCCGTGTTGCCCTACACTCAGATTTTGTATATATAGTTTTTTTGGATTATGATTACGTTTGACACAATGTATATATTCGCCCTTTTATATTGAAACATGAGTTCATTTACCAAAAACCACTACATGTACGTACATAGTCAGCAATCTTCTTACACAGTAGACCCAAAGAGAAAGGATGCTAGGCTTTCACGCATACTAATTCGCAGACAAATTATTCTGTCCATCACCAAGCATGCTGCAGGTAAGGTGAAATCGTTGGTTTGCAGCAAAGGAGATAAATGAATTAAGAACTTCTAATTTCTGCTTAATACATCGTGGTTTACAAGGTGTAAATTTGCACATGATTAATGTCGCTTATCTATAAAATCTGCAGACCGTGTGTCATAAAAAGGCGCGTGTGAAGGTATATCAAAATTGCTGGAGACAAATGGATACAGATCTAGCTGACACAGAGGAATTTTCAGTTCATGTAAGTGTACTTTTGTATTTCTATGATAATTAATGCATTACGTTGTACTGTCTAGCAAAAACACATTTAAAAGAAAATCACATATTGAAATAAGGTGAGCAAAGTTCACTTAGTGATACCCCCTCCCGCGCTCCCCTGTAACGAACGAACAAACAAACAAACGACGACAAACAAGATCACAATAAACCATCCGGGTATGAAAAAACTAAGAGTAGGAACAAATTACTGGAGTGCATTTTAGTTTACATACCGATATTTTACAGATTTCCATTTCCGCCAGAATAAGGTCCTATTTTCATTTAACTTGATCTGTCGGATGGGCGTTCAGCTCATATTGCACAAGTGACCGGAAAACTAAAACAAAAAGACATTTCGAGTTATAAAAGAAATCCTTTAAAGCAATATTTCGTACCTCTGAAAAGGAAGTAGATATATGTAATTCTATTCCCTTAAAGGTATACATAAATGAGTTTAACAATAACAAATACCTCATTATCGCCACCGACCCTCTGGGTTCCATTTTCCATTAGCGTGTTCACGTTGTTCTATATCCGTGACTTGTTCCAGTCTATTCTCAGGAAAAGTCCTCCTAAAAATCCAATAATGCCTATCTCGTTATACTTACTTTTTTATATTTGGTTTACAATATATACATGTACTTGTCACTTCCTTACTGCAAATTGGGTTTGATGGTCTGAGCTAGGTGTGGAATTGTTCTCAATGCTAATTCCGGTGAAGATGAATGACTTCACATGTAGCCGCCAGTGACGATGCATTATCTAGTTTAAGGCTTGACATGATAGACATTATGCAGCTTTGTGTCAATCCTTCTAAATTGTTAAGAGCATATATTGATTTTAAATTGAAGTGCACCTTTTTAATAATCCTAAAACTCCGGTAATGTAACATCATAAAATGTAATTTGTGAAATAGCGTCTTACTGTCAATGTACTTGAAATCAGGCATGCATGAACATATGTACATATCTGTTCGGAGAGTCAGTTAAAATTTTGGTCGTGGAATCAGCCATGGCCATATTTTTCATTAACTTTTGAGACTTCAGTTCTAGCGGAAAGTCCACAGCTGATTCCCTCCAGATTCAATCTGCCTTAAATTCTAATATGTCTTCATAAATGTGAAAAATTAGTTCAGTCAGCTACCAGACACGTATATCTTTAATGAAGTTCTCCTTTAGACTTTCATACAGGTGAACAAATCGATATACAAGCACTAACATATATATAAAGCACTAAAATGACCAATGCCACAAACAATTAGATTGTTTAAATTTTCTGGCAAAGAATTTGTATTTAATGTACAAACTGTAATTTTTTGGTTTTTCAGAAAAGGAACACATTGTTTTAAATTTCATAATCCTCTTAGTACAAGAGATATATATTTCAATTTTCAAGAAAAAATGTGCCCATTACTTTTGATGATGTTGTCAATATTATATTATTAATACACCTTAGAAAAATTTACAGATCAAGTATTTTATAAAAAGAAATGGTCTTAATGGAAATGTCTTTTCAATTAATGATTATTTTATTTATTTTTTTTCTCATTATAATATCCAATTACATGTAATTGTCTTTAGCATTTTCTTCATCCAGTATAGAGTGTGCGTAAAAGGTGTAAATGTATTTGTGCTGTAAATTATTAAAAATAAAAAAAAAAAATAAAAAACAAAAGATTGTTATTTTTCGGGTCCGATCCGTCCCTTTTACAGGAAAACGAAAAGGTGTGATCTTCAGTATGCGATCTTGGTTTATAAGACATTAGCAATTTCTGCATCAAATATGATAGGATGTGAATCGATAACTTCTGGTTCAAACTAGACTTATTAGTTTATCTCTATGTGAACTTGTATTTGATGTTAGTCCACTGAGAATCACAAGACACATTCTTAACAATCATTTATCATATATGTATTTTCGCTAACGAAGTTTGGTTAGGGAGGGGGGGTTGAACCGATCTATAACTTACATGTATGTCATCTTACTAATTAGCTACCTCCATGACGAGTATGGGCGTGTTTCTTTACTTCAGTTGCCATTAAAGATAGAATCTATATCTTCCAGTGACGTTGATATAATCAAACTGACCATGAAGCAAAATGATGGTGCATTCTCAGTTCCCATGCAATATTTGTTTGAAATATGAACAACCAATGTTCTTAAGTTTGTTGAGCAGGAATCTTAACCTTTACACTCAGTGACCTTGACCTCTTTCGTTAGTAACCTTGGAAAAGGTTAACGACCTATGTACATGTTATTTATTAATGATATGTGCACTTAAGAGACCTAGGATATTTTTTTATATTTTCAAATCAAGTGCTGTTTAAATACGTATCGACAAATTATAAATAGATAATTTGCTCTCAACTGTGCCTTGAAGTCATCGAAATTTAACAGGTTCCTCGTGTTCACTCGGACATTTTACATCACGTGATTTAGAATGACAACAGACGCGTTGTGTTTGGAACTTATCCCGTAAAGGGTCACGCTCGTTTTCAAGAATGTGATTATGCATTTTGCTTATTATAATTAATGAAATTGTACCCATTATTCTAAACGTAACGGTACCACTTACATGTCTGTAGACTACACAATGTTTTTTTTTTAAATACATGACGTTTTCAGATAAAGATTAGCACTTTTCTAAGCCCGAGTGCGTGTACTCCTGACTCTTGATTTATCAAACGGTCATAATGTTCACGTAAATTGGTATTTTGCGTATGAATTGTATCTCATTCTATTCTAACTCTTTTTTCCCGTAATCTGTGAAAATTCTGGATATCTCCATTGTACGCTTGAACATGCTGAGCTATGTTTTACAATCCGTGCGCATGCGTGTACAGAATCGAAAGGCGAAGACTCATTTTTATTTTTATTTATTGGCGTCAAAAAGTATAATTTTGTGTTTAAACGAGAATTTTCGCAAAGATCATAAAGAAAATAACTATCACTATCGCTGTTTTGTCCTCTTACTAACCTGTACCGTATTCTGATAATAATTGTTATCAACTCTAAAGCATAACTGTCAATAAAAGCACATAGAAATACCAATTATACAGACGGAACTTCCATTATGGTAGAAATCTCCAGAGAAAGAGAGAGTGAAAAAACCGTGTTCGGCTTAGGCTTCAATGATTCTCAAGGCTTTTAAGGCTATTTGGACAAATTATCAACACATAAGGTCAGATATCGTGTATCAAGCAAACAACAAGTAATTAAGTTACAGCCAGCATATCTTTTCCACGACCGGAGATATTGAACAATGTTTCGCAGAAAGAATTTTTAGTGCATGTTTGAATTGCTGCGTACACATGAATGAACGATACCCTAAATTCAAATTAACAAATTTGGAATAATTGCGTGCACTGATTAATTATGTTCCATCTATTGATATCATATACAGTAATTAAAAATTTATTGTGACATATACAATCTCTATCCGTATTGAAAATACGAATGCAATCGTAATCCGTTATACCAAATAATTGTCAACAAACAAAATTAGCGGTCGTTCGTACAGATTTCAAAATTTGAAGCTTATTATTGAGAATGTGTGTTTGTCCATTGCACCAATTTAAGGGCAGAATTTTGAATTCACGTTTCTTGTCATAAAATGCCATGATCGAATATGAAAAAGGCGAAGATAATGAACAGTAATCAATCTCGCAAGTCCCTAAACAGAATACAAAATAAGAGTTGGGCAAACACCATTACCGGCCCCTGGATACACCAAGGTGAAATCAGGTACCTAGGAGGAGTAAGTATCACCTGTTGACCGGTCACACCCACCGTGACCCATTGTCTTGATCAGGTAAACGGAGCAATCCGTAGTCAAAATATTTGTATAAACGACAAACAAAATAAAATTAAAAAATAATAGATTTATAGGAGCTTATTGTGAACAATGACTGAGTTTCTTGGACATGTCGTTATAATGTTTAAACTTTTAAAGTCCCGGACCAGGTACGTTCAAGTTTACATGCTCAACCAAAATAAAAGCTGTCATGTGTTTATCTGTGTGTATGTACAGAACGTATAACGATCTGAGTAATGATAAACGTAAGATCCGCTCGCTTCATTAACTAAGCGAGTATGCGAGCGGATATACATTGTATTACATGTATATACCATCAGTTCTATCTTATGTTAATTAGATAATAAATAAAAGTAGTTGTTAACAAATGTTTATTGTAACAGTGGCTTATACATGTATAATGGAAAAGTTAATTGAAAACATTAGAATATTATATAAATATCGTATTTCAAATTTATCAATGGGTCGGATCGTTGGCATCCAGGGGTGGGGGTGGGTGTCTCTCTTTGATGAATGACAAATCAAGCCATACCTGTTTTTTTCGTTGTTAAGCGTGAGGTCAGATTAACCTAAACACTTTTCAGGAAAAAACAAACAAAAATACGAGCAGTATCATTCATTGCACAAGTTTTTGAGTCGACTCGCGTAGCGAGCTACTCCTTGGCATAGGAACGGCTTTGCGGATTGTCCTTTTCACCTTTTTCATACGCAGTTGCAAAGAGTTCGTGAGAGCATAATGGTTCGGGTGTTTGATGTAATCATTTTGAAAATATTGAAATAAAGAATATACATTGAATACAGGACACATATAATATTGTTTTTGAAAGAACATGCCTTTACTTTAGAATCAGTGGGATATCATCCACAGTATCAGACGGCATGTATACACATTCGTATAAAAGGAAATGGTCGGGGGACCCTTGAGGCTTTTGAATTTTAATGAGAAACATGCATGTCTGGTGCACTATACTTGACACAGTCTCAGTAAAAACGGCTATATAAGCTTTTCAGTGATTTTAATGCTATTATCAGAAGATGAAAAATTCCATTCCATTGTAACGGAAATCAAAATCCGTAAAAATCAAAATATTAATGTCAAACCATCGAGCTAAATACCTGGGCTAAATAGAACGTATAATAACTATAACTCGATGTGGTTAAATCTCATTAATATGACGGACGGAAAATTACTGTGGTTCTTTTAATTCATCAGGGCTTCGACAACCTAACCGCCCGTTCACGCTTAACAAAGACATGATTTGGTCTGGTCTCATTTAATTGTAAAACTTCATAAAATGATACATGTATATATGGTCCTAATGTAAAGGCAAAGATATCGAACAGTG
>CAJDSM010027645.1:426-18458 GCA_903981925.1 Ostrea lurida | reverse complement strand
CTAAGACATGAAATGTAATGGTGAATTTATCCAACTGTTGTAAGACCAATGTATAATATATAGGACTTTTTACAGGACTGTTCAAGGATCAATGTTGAAGACACTTTATTTCAACAGTTTACATTGCCATTGAAATGTCATGGAGGCAAATGCTTGCAGACTTGCAGTTCATTCAGGTACAGGTTAACTGTGGCAAAACAAAACAAGGTACTAACCCCCTAACTACATTAGTTATAATTCAATTTTGCAATATTGCTTAATTGACCATTTATCTTATCTTTGTTAGATAAATAAACTTGATCATTGAAAACATATTGCTGATCCAGATAAAAAAATATATATAACGAGAACAAATATATTCATGACCTTGGTATATATAGATATAAGTGTTGATCAGAACTTTTCCTCATGCCGGTGAAATATAAGCTCTGTATGTGTTCCATAAAACTTACAGTCATCCAAAGTGTCTTACCTTTTAGCATCAACTGCTAAATTACAAGGTCTATCAAAATAATAGATTGTTCAGAAATCATTCAAATTATGTCTGCCAGAGAAAACAAGGTAAAAAGCACCAAGATTATAGCGGTGATATTAGTGGAGCGAAAGTTCTGCCAGAAAAACATATCAGAAATATTTCTATGCAACTGCTTTCAATACATTTACAAATTATTTCAAGTTAACAATGGCTTTGGCTTAATTTACTTTTTTCTGCTAACTGGATCATATCCAATGACCTCAAATGCAAGCCAGCACTTAATTCAAGGTTTGTTTGGAAAATTGAGATATTCATAGAATATTTTAATTCAATTCTAAGTGCTCATTTGTTATACACTCTTCTGGATACCGTGAGATAAATTGTTTCATTGAACAGTTTAATTTATTGAACTGTTTGATTTGAGTTTCTGATTTTATTGTGAAGTGGTTGCTTTTGATAAAGTTTAAAACCTTTTTCTTCATTCTTAACAGTCATCAGAATGGGGGGAAAAAATCGAAAGCGTGTAAATTCATTCAATAAAGAAAACCAGAATAAATGCAGAGCTATAGGAGGAAACAAAAAACAAGGATAGCTATTCATTAAAACTCTGTATGTAGCAGGGAAGAATTGTGCCAAGTCAGAGAATTCTGGAGACTGTGTGATTCACAAGTATGGGTACAATTACATCAGCATTATGACCGACTCTGTCACCAGCAATGATACCAACCGCCATTTTCATAGCTCAGATTCCGGAACAATAAATCTAAAGGATTCTGTTTATCCCTTTGTTATACAGTTCACAATTCTTCAGAAATGTAGAATGTGTATCGCATCAGCTGGGGGTGTCTGCGCTCCCGTTCATGGGAAGTGATTCTTTGGTTATATAGATTTAATTTTGTCTTATCTCATGGTCTACTACATTATATATCGGTTCAAAGTCGTGAAATATTTTTAATGTTTCCATGCATCTGCCTGTATTTAAGGAATGCGGTCTTTCTGATTGGGGAAATTGCATTTCTGATTCCTGAATATCATGTTTTGCCGTGAAATTGACAGCATACAGTGGATAAAGGTTGGGATCATCAGTGATATTGCTGTTTGGCAATAATTACATGCTTAAATTATATACATTGAATTTTTATCTGCAATGCATGCATACACCAGTTAGAAAAAAAAAAGAACATGTGTTTGTTCTGTAGAAATATATGTATAACCAATCCTTTCACTGATATCCAAAAGATCTACCACATCCATTGCATGCTTTGATCTCGAACAACTCTATAACATCTTGACTAAGCACACCGGCTTCAGCAGGAGCTAAACCAGTGAGTGTAATTGACTTTCATCTGTGTCTAACTTGTACAACAAGTATTGTGCTAATTGACCTGGCTAAAACAAAAAGCCATTCCACCTTGTAATACATCAGTTATAATTAGTCAGGACCAATACATTTCTTCCTCCCTGTGTCTGGAGAGTTCCTTCTTTATTCAAATATATTTGGTACAAGTGCTGTGCTTTACTTTATGGCTCTTACAACAGATTTCCTTAAGTGTGTGTTTGTTTAAGGGGTAAAAAGTTGTCATTTTTATATGTTTCTTTCTTAATAATATTGTTTCAGTGATTTTCCATGTCACTCTCAACACACTTATTGAGATTGTGAAATTGCAGCTCTCATTTTTTTTATTTGGCCTCACAGAATTTGAAGAACATTTTGAATAATCATGGTTTGCTACAGGACATTATAAAGCCTATCTCCTAAGAGAGTGTTTTATGATGCATTTCCTAATGATTTTGTTTGAAGTTTGTTTGACTATTCTTCTTGTGAAACTATTTGCACTGAAACATTTGCACTTTCATTAGGCCAGCAGAAGCAATGCTGTTGTAATTATTAGTTTTCTGCTGCACGATATTTCCTGGATTTTTAAGGTAGCCTATTGTCAAGAATGTGCAGCTTTGAAAATATTTTGAGGCTTCCATTTATTTTCTACCTGCAGGTCATGTGTGCAAGTTAGTTCACAAACCATTACCTCATTTAGTCTTTCAACAAGAATGGATAATTAACATTTTGCCCATATGTGTATTTCTAATTAATTTTTTCTGTGCTTTTGTAACAATCCATGCATTGCAGCCAAATTTTATTTAATAGTAGAAAATTTCCTTGAAAATATGTATATGAAAAAGCATCTCTCTCTCTCTCTCTCTCTCTCTCTCTCTCTCTCTCTCTCTCTCTCTCTCTCTCTCTCTCTCTCTCACACACACACACACCAACCACACACCAACCACACACACTTAAACCCTATAATAAAACTTCCCCACCCAAAAGAAATACTAGTAATCAAATTGTCTTACAAGTCATACTTCATAGAAAGCTGTCCTATATACCATAATTTGAAAACTTCTGATGTGGTAGTATTATATTACACAATTGATTTAAAAGTCATGTCAGCTTTAATATCTTAATGTTTTATCCCCAAAGCTTATCGTCTACGGTAGCAGGTATCATCTTGTTTTACATGTTCTAGTATCTGGTAGACATGATGATTCTACTGAGAAGTTTAAAAAGGAAGAGGAAATTTTAAATAAATAATGATATTACAGGCAGGTTTCTTAATTTGAACTGTCTGTTTGGTAGAAGAACCTAATTAATCGACGTTTAATCTCGGAATGGATTTTGTAACCGTAAGCCAATAAATTTTATGGAAAAAAAATTAAATGTTGATTATGTAAGCTTCCTATTATTCAGGAGCATTTTCATTTTTAAAAAAAAAAAATCCCTTCAAGTTGAGTCATGTATCAACCTATTTTGTGTTATCTTGCAAAACGCTATTCTGCATGCGTGCCTTTTAATTGGCATTTTGTAAAAGTTTTGTGGAGCTATCAACAGTAATAAAAACTCCGCCTGTTACAATTAATGACATTATTACATCACAATTAAAGATTATTCTGATACAGGCCTCAATATAAACCCTTCCTATTCCTAGAGCAAATAACAAAAATCTCTCCATTGGAGGCGATACAAAACGTATCGGGTTGTTTTCCTTCATTGATTTTCATACCCCAAGTCTTGGAGATCACCTGATAACTATATTCCAAGAAAAACAGCCAGGATTAATCTGGTGCTTCTACTGTTTGGACCAAAACGGGGACCAGGCTTGCTAATCTGAAGTGAATGTGTTGTAAATCAGTTAGATAAGCCCCCCTGGATCCCTAGGCAGTACTCCTCAGCATTGCTACCTGTCCCAGCACCGCAGCCTATTGATTAAGGACATTGATATATTATTAAAGTGCACCTGCCAGTTTCCTACTCGACGGGGAGACCGGAAGTCAGTCCCTTGTTTCAGGATATTCCAACTTCTTTACAATTCAATAAAAGATCCCCATTCAATCAAACTTCGGAAATTGCTCCATGGAATAAAATATGTCATTCAATGTTGTAAAGAAATTAATTCCTCTTATAGGCCTTGAACCTTTTTATCGGAAATCGGAAGGATTGGATTTAGATATTACAATACAAATATTGATGGAGTATTTGAATCCAATCGACCTCCTTCATAACAAAATATCCCATGTTAACAAATGACCATATTTTAAAAGACTGTAGTTGTGTTAATAATAGATATTTAATATCATTCACGCTGAGACATTGGACAATTATTTCGGCTGTTGAAAGTTACAGCGCGACCGTATATTACTAGGAGACAAGACATGCATATGTCTTTGGTTGATTTGACTACCGGTAAATACTCTGTTATTCTGAACTTTTCTTTTAAATTCTTGATGGTTTAATTCCAATAAGAACATGTATAAGATTTTTTTATTTTTAAAGAATGAGCTATTTATGTAATCACAATAGATTTTGTACGCGGGTAGACATGTCAAGACAGCTTCTCTCACGTAAATTCGATAATTTTTTAAATAATATAGATACAGTAAGTCAGAGAAAATTAACCCGCTCATTAAAACGAATATTAGTTCACAAAAGCACACGAACATGTAGAAGAAGTAATATGATAAGTTCCTATTTTAACACAGGAGACTGCCACACTTCACTTTAAAAAATGGGGGGGGGGGGGGGGGGGGGGGAGGGGGGGGGGGTTGTCATGCATATGGTGATATTTTCTTTTCCGCGAATACGTGCGGAGCAAATATTTTGACCCCCTGAAACATGAAATACTTGTAGGTACCGGAGACAGAGAGGAGTTCCGATAGAATCTGGACCGCCGTTCTTGTATTAAAATACGGCAAGACTGTCAACAACTGGCATTTATTTTACTGTTATATTTATAATGAAATAAGATTTTATAATCGATACTGCAACAACAACATATCGTCTTTTGTAAATATGTATAAACGTTTACGATTGTAAGCAATTAAAAGCAATTGGCTTATGCAAATGTTGTCTTTAGAAGCCGATATACTATTTAAAATATTTCAACAGCACTAATCAGAATGACAATACTTGGTTCAAATTCCCTATTGTATTTTACCGAAGCAGCAATATGTATATGTGCTCATAATATTGACGAAAAACACTGGCATTCATTGGCTTATCTTCTCCGTACAAAATTTACACAAGTCGCCGAGTTCTTCCTGTGTATTTGCTAATGTGACCTAGGTTTTTTTTACAACCTATCGGAAGACGAATTTAAAAGTAAAATCAAAGGTAATTTGGAATAGGAAGTATATCGTACAACGTATAGATTTAAAGTACATGTTTTGGCGAAATGTAATCTTATTCAGTCTCAGCATCCAATGACCACGTGACAAATCACGTGATTTCGTTGCCCTGCTGATGCACGCCAGCATAAAAGCAAATCTGAAACAATCTCCAAAAGACTATCAATTCCTCTACGTTATTAAGATCAGACAGTGTGTTCGGCGTGTCAAGATGTTTCTATGTAAATAAAGTTTAAAGACGAGCCAAGGTGATCATTGAAAGTCGTGGGAAAATACTTCTTACCAAAACGTTTTAATTGTCAGATCTATAAACAACCCTGCTTGTACTGGGGGCTTCTGTATACAAATTATATGCATAATTGTTGAAAAGTTCATTTAGTTTTGTCAGTATATCAAGATTTACCTGCGTCCAAGTTAATGGTGATTAGAATTTTAGATTTATATTTTAACCGTGTTCAGCATAAAGAAGGCTGAACTAACCGATCATTGTTGAAAAAATAATATCTTGATTTAAATCATTTTCAACCTTTATTGAGAATTGAAGGCAAAATTGCAAACGGTACAATATCGTATAAACGCAGTATTCACCCTATTTACACCTGTGTTTTTAACTTTTTAAACCTATCGAATTTCATTTATTAGAATTAGTTAAACGATTCCGACTGTGATTTGGATATCACGCACCCCGAATGTCTTCGTTCTAAAACCAATCCCGAACAAGTGTCGTTTGTCTTGGTATCTTAAGGTGTATGCACACACCTGATGTGGGACCGTGAGAAAATCCCCCGACCATGAAATTTTCAAATATTATCTATGCTTGTTTAAATGCTGCCGGGACTTTTGACAGGACATTAGCATAAATATAATAATAACAACGAGAATCAGAAAAAAAAAGTGATGTCATTTTTGGTCTTACTTTTTAAAATAAAATATAAATGGTAAAATGAGGTGTGTTACTAAAAGAAGAAGTAACCTATACGTACCGTCCAGGCAAATTCAAAGGGTAGTTTTAGTCTCGTCCTGTTGTAATCCTGGGGGTAAGTGAATGTGTTTCCTCCCAAAATGGCACTGGTTTTGTTTCCAAAGGTACAGGAACCGTCGAAAGTAACCCGACTTTGGTATTCCTTCAGACAAACTCGGAAAAAGGTATCGCACTCATCAGTACAGGACCCGTTCAGATTCCGCAGCCCGTCACAACAGGTACCGTTAAGTACCTCCCCCCGGGGGTTCTGGATAGTGGTGATTTGGATTTCAAAATAGCCAGATCCAACACAGAATTCAAACACAGTCATGAACAGCACACTTAAACATAACACCAACATAGTTTTTTCTCAAAACTAATGATAGCAGAAAATTGAAATCTCTGTTAATCATTAACAATACCTGGTGAAACCTTTCTTTCTGCTGAAAACATGATTGCGATGCTTCCCCTAAAACCATTCCTATAGATAATATAAAATAACGCAAATCCCGATAGAAAAACTTTCATAAATTCGTAAGAATACATAAAAATTATATTCCACTTTTCATAAGCATGGTAATTAAATCCTTTCACTTCACCCAAGAATGACAATGAAATCGTGAAAACTAAAGAAATTTGCGTAAAATCTCCAAATGCACTTAAATCCGCTCATTGCTCTAGATGTGCTTCCATTTAATTTTAAAGTGCCGCGATTATGTTACACCATCGAGAAATTATCGGTCCGAGATTTCGTTGGTCGTGCGCGAGACCCCTCGCCACTGCGCTTCCACTCATGCGTACGATGTATAAAAACGTAGAGTCATTTAGTGATCATCTGTATTTTTTCATAAAAACTTGTGCAAGTTTTATGTTGGTGATCTCTGATTAGTTAACGTGTGCTCTGGTATTCTTTGAAAAAACCACTCGCACTATGCACAAACCTCCTGTAACTTGAATCGGATGAGCCAGCTATATATTCGTCAAATCTGCAAGAAGCACGCGCGATGCTCACGCGAATGCTCGTGCTGGACTTCAGAGCTAAAGACGTTTGAAAAAGCGGTGGAATGACATCTGGTCATATTCCAGTTATTTTTTTTGTGTAGAGTTTAGTAAATATTTATTGATCAAGATCTTAAAGTTCATGAGAAAGAAGCGCAGGGGTAATTAATTCCTTTTTACTTGGTGTATTTATAATCATGTGACATATGTTGACTAAACAGCATAGTCTCACCGCTAGATGGATAAATCGTTGTTTTTAAAAAGCCGAAAGAAAGAAGAAATTGCTATTTACAGAAATAAGTTTCAATAAAGTTTAAATGATCAAGAATATATACAGTTTAAGATTTGCTCAAAATCGATGTTAAATATAAGAGAACCGTGGGAAAAACAAATCGAACTCCTTCATCAATACGATTAGCATATCTCAAATAACTGACAACCTTTGGTTTCTAAGGTCTGCCAAATTGGAGAACTTGAATGGCAAAGAAAGTTTGTAAGCAGGTGCCTTATTTATCACTTCATAAACTGGCCTTATATCCTCTGTCATAACAAGCAGTTTTCGGTGAGAAACTTATACTTTTTAAACTTTAACTTGTGACAAACGAGAGATTTTCATTCAGTTTTGTTCAAGGTGGATACCCATCCAAAGGGGACAATTAGAAGTCGACGATTTTGACTGAAGATCAAAGCGATGTCACTCTGTAACGGCGCACGAGACGGATGCGCGCGCCTGGGCAGACGATAATAATCTTCTTTGACAGTTACGCATATATATCGTCAGTGAGAGATCGTGGGAATTCTCTCCTCCCATCAACAAAAGTCATTTGTCATACACTGTTGTGAAAACTTATCATATATTTTTCACTTACCTGTTCCCAATAACCAGGTGCCCCGTACTATCATGTTTCAGTGTAAACACCAAGTTAAGGGTCTCAAAGCAAGATACCCTTTCATCGCC
Organism: Ostrea lurida; assembly: GCA_903981925.1. Taxonomy (NCBI): domain Eukaryota; kingdom Metazoa; phylum Mollusca; class Bivalvia; order Ostreida; family Ostreidae; genus Ostrea; species Ostrea lurida. The sequence continues at coordinate 10,388 of CAJDSM010027645.1, read as the reverse complement.
GTGATAGTAATGCTCTGCTAATGAAGTTTTTTGGAAATTTGAAACGAAAATTATTTTTTTTATTTTATGTTTAACGATGTTGCTCTCAGAAGTCGATAGATTTGGTCCATTATCTTGCGACTACATCGTGTCTTTCCGAACCAGCAAGTCGCCAACGTTGACTGACAAAGTAGCATCATCATCCATTTCTGCCCAGACTGACAAGGACAGCTCGTGATCACTTTCTGCTAATCTTGTTAGTATATGTGTTAATTAAGGGATTACGTACGGTGATTGAAGTCAGTGAATCCTATCAATTGTACTTTTGCCGTGTAAAGAGCGTGACAGAGACCTCAGACATTGGTTTCAAGTATTGATAGCAATATTGCTTTTGGGCAGGTTTTCTTTTTCCTGTAGATGACGAAGCTATCCTCTACTTTTGGACATGGCGTATAGATTCTTCCTTAGAATATTATGTAACTAACAAAAATATGTACTCGATTTTGAAAGTGAAGCGCGTTATCAATTCCGTAGAGTGCACCGAGTATACCGAAAAGAAATAACCAATTCCAAAGTCCAGATACCTTCATTTGAATAGCCATATAAAAGTGCATGTGTAACCTGTCCTCCTGTTGTTTTGAGGCTATCCTCAATATCTGTTTGTGCTTTTATTATATCAGTGAGTTTCTTTTTAAATGCTGCATCAAATTGAAGATGGTCATACATGTAATTTACTCTGAGGTGCTCGTCCACACTGGATGACGTTATTGCAACCTGCGACTTGATTTCATAAGGAACATGTTCTAAAACCTCTTCAGGAACATGTTCTAAAAGTCGCCTAACTCAAGATCTTCAGGAACATGTTCTAAATGTGATTTAATTTAACATCTTCAGAAACATGTTCTAAATGTGGTCTAATTTAGCATCTTCAGGAACATGTTCTAAATATGGTCTAATTAATGTTGATCTGTTTTAATATCTTCAGGAGCATGTTTTAAAAGACGTCTAATTCAAGATCTTCAGGAACATGTTCTAGATGTGGTCTAATTTAACCTCTTCAGAAACATGTTCTAAATACTAGTAAGTCTTACAACTCAGCATCTTTAAGAGCAGGTTTTTTTTTATAACTTAAAAACATAATACCATATTAAGTGTATGTAACATATTGTAGAGTATTGACGTATGTTTTTTTTTTTAATTTGAAACTCTATGAGGATATGAACCGCACTTCTTCACTCTAACCTACTTTTCAGGAAGCTCTAACGCGCTGCGGAATGTGACGTCGTGAGGCGTCGCAGTTCATGTCCTCGTGCATTTTACATTTTCAATCTATTTCCAATTCTGTAAGAATTTCCAGAGTTTAAAATAAATGTACTACATTTATCAAAATTTATAATTGTTCATAATTGTAACGCAGGAAATGACCATGTAATTGCAAATTGTAAGGATATATATATATATATATAAGAGGACTGTTTATTGACACGTCTTTTGTTTTGTTTTGTGGGGTTTAGACATCATACATACTATAAATTTTACGAGTAATTACGCATTTGAAAAGGAAGTTAGAATTAAAGTATAAAGTTTCAAGTAATGTTCAGATTTCCTGCATACAGAATAGGGACGTTTTCCTGCTCTAATTTCGTTTTGTGGTCGTCCAATATGGTAGTGTCCCCCACCTCGACAAGCTGCGACATTCCTGTGAATAATGCATTAAGTGGTGAATGTTTGATGACTGCATTCTGCGGTAATCTCTGCAGTTTTCAGAATGAGGTGCTGGAAATGAGGGGGTACACGCTATCCTTCCCTCCACAACGTCGTTAAATGAAGAATAATTGATTTTACGGAACGTAAAAAAGATGCATTATTCGATAAAATCTGATGAAAATCGAAAAAATTTGCAGGTGATAAATCTATATTTTGTCCATGCGGGTGAAGAACGTGGCAATTAATTTGACGAGAAAACAATTAAAATTTCCAATTTCTTTGTTAATATTTTTTTAATTACAGTTCTTTCTGCCATTTTTTGTAATTTAATTTCAGCAATACAAGCGCGATAATCCAGTGACTGTTTTTCTCTCTACGTTCCGCGGAGCAACTTGGCAAATCCTGAAAAAGAAAAAAAAACACTCCATGATTGTTGTAATTTTTCTGTTGTTTTATTATTTCTGGTGTCGCTATATATTTTGCTGTGTCTGTTATTACAACCTGAATTGGTACAATGGATTTCAAACGTCTGGATTTCAAACGTTTATCTTTTAGGACAATTTTTAAACCTTAAATCAAATCAATGTATTAGAATATAGGATGTTTCGGAAGAAAAAAAATGTTTTGTTGCATAAAGTATATAAGACGTATGAGGGGTGATTAAAAAGCCCGCGAAATAATTGAACACCTTTGGGATAAAAAAAATTGCTTTGGATGCAAGTATGTACATGTAGTTTTCTAATTTCCGGCTTTCTTTAATTTACCACTTTGCCCGTTTATACAGTACTGTACAATTCACCTCGATTCTCATATTGTAAGAATTAGAGTTGGTAATATCTAACAATGAAATAGTATTACTCGAGTTTTATCGAAAGAGGAAGGTAGCAAGCATTGCAGGGGGGGGGGGGGGCTGATTTTTCTGTATTGATTGCATACTACCTTCATCGCCCGACAAAACAACAAAGAAAGATATTTTGTGTTTATATTAAATTTTATATTTTAGATATTTCAAACAGAACAACCAATGCACCTTTGACCTTGACGACGCTCCATATTTGGTAATGTACTAAAAAAAAAATTGCCCAGATCGAACTAGTTTGCAGAAAGCAATGCCAATTTAAATTTTGATAGAAATTTAAAAGAAAACATTCTATTCATTAACATGAGCTCAAACGATCTCTTCATATATGAATACATGTTACAACTGGGTAACAAACCAATAAAAAACATTTTTGAGATGAGATCAGAGACAGTGAAGGGCACATTGGTTATGTAATAGCCAGAAGTATGAAATAGGGAGATAATTTAGGCTTTCTATACCCAGTGCCATTTCAGCCCGACTCATTGACAATATCTTTGTAGACTTTGATCAGGTCGTCCAACAGTCTGTTGGAATTCCCATGGGCACGAATTGCGCTCCATAGTTAACTGACAGGTTTTTAAATATTTTTACAAGGCGCAGAATTCATTCAAAAGCTTCTACTTGAGAAGAAAAAATCACTATAGCTGAGACCTTTAATTCAACATTTCGATACATCGACATTTTATCTATTAATAATATACACGTATGTCGATTCGATATATCCCAATGAACTAGAAATAAAAGACACCTCACGGTCACCCATACTTGAATATTTTATTAAAAATGGACAATAAGAGCAAACTAAGAACTCAACTTTATGACAAACCGAACGATTTCAGCTTCTCCTTCGTCAATTTCTCATATTCCGTCATCACCCGCATATGGTGTTTGTCTCTCACCGTATTCGATAATGGTAATAATTAATACACAGTGTAATCCTTAATTCAGCAAAATAACAAGGGAATATTGTTTGAGAGTATACCTACAAATAGCCTCGGTCGCAATCGTCAGACTGACACGCTTACTGGGTCCGGGAGTACCTATATCCTACCACAAACCGTGGCTGCATGATCAACGAAACCCTCGATTTTCGTGAATATTTATGAAGTGACACAATCATTTCATTGACCAATCACAATCTCGATAACGGGTTCCGGATTTTTGTAATGGCTGCACCCTTAGTGAAAACGTGCAGTATTTGCTTGCAAGTAATTACATATAAAGGGGCCTACAGATCACTCCTTACAGAAGCAAGTAAAGTTTACACGTGATATGTTATCTTAATAGTAAATGATACGCATGTAAATTTCATGTGAATAAACTTACTTAAACTTGATAGGGAAATTCGAGCTTTAGTGGATGTGATCGACTTTATCAAGAAGAGTGGCATCCTTAAGCCATGTCTTTATCTTTTACACTTCTAAATGCAGCCTACTACTTTTTTAGTCTCAATCGGCAATCTCGGGTTATTCTGCTATGAGCCACCTACCCCCCCCCCCCCCCCCCCCCCCCCCCCCCCCCCCCCCCCCCCCCCCCCCCCCCCCCCCCAAAAAAAACAAGAAAAAAAAATAGAAGCTGCCCATTCAGTTTTCTATAGTTCATACATATTCATGAAGTCGAAGACTTTATTAATCATTTGACATAGTGGTAGACGTGATTTGCGACGATGATTTTATTTGACAAGAGAAAGGCATAAATTTGCCCTATAGCACCTATAGGGCCTCGCTCAGGATTCACCAGATAGTGACCAACGACAGGTTGATTTCACATGTAAGCTACCAACGTCCGCCGTCGGTGTACTTTCGTTTTAAAACAAGGTCACCAAATTACCAGCAGCCTATAGCCTAGGCAAGTTTGGTAGATGACGTCATCAGTTTTGTTCAATACGTCGGGCCTACAAAAATCGTTAAGAATTGGCGAGGATTTTTTTTTCCATTTGACAAATGGAGACAGATTTTGTCATTTTGCATTCTACAAATGATCGGATTGAAGATAATGATGACAGAGCAAAGAAAAGAAGATTAGAGTGGGACATTGACAGATCAAGAAATCTTCTTTCCATCTACAAGAAGAATGCAGATTTAGTACAAAAAAGCAGAAATAAAAAGAAAGTATGGAATTGAATTGCTGCTTTGATAACTAATTTATTGTCACCACTTTCCCCTTTTGTACTATCATGCGTGGTTCCAATCGTAGCCATTGGTTACCATTTTAAGGAATGCACTGTTATTTGTTTATCCAAAGGAACAAATTGCTGCAATTGGTAGGCTTGTAGTGGAGTGCCTTATGTAACTTTGACCGCCGTGAGAATTTTCTGAATAAAGCAAACGACCACTATAAATGGTTTCTATGATGTTTCGGAAATTTAAAAAAGTTTGATAGACTTTTTGATAACGCGGCAGGCGCGAGTTACGATGCCATAAAAATAGATATTTTCTTAGAAAAATGAATAAATTAGGGTCAAAACATACCTTTGAATAAAACGAAATTGCATTACACCCCCGCTCCGAAGGAGGGGTATACTGTTTTACCTCTGTCCGCCTTCCGTCCGAAACAAATATTTTCGTCGCACTTTTCTACTGAAACTGCATATTACAGCCAATGATATTTGGTGTATGACTTCAGGGATTTATCCAGCTTTTAGATCCTACTACCCATTTCATATTGAAGGGGAATTTTTGAGCTTCCAGGGGAAGGGGTGGAGAATCGACATCTAAGATTATATCACATGAAAACAGGCATATCAATTTATTGATTACTGATTCTTTTCTATTTGTTGTAAAACTTTTATGATAATAGTAAAAATACTTAGAATATACATGTATCAAACTGATTTTTGTAAAAATCTCCATATATTTTGTGTGGTTTTTTACAAATCAGAGGGGATTTTAACCTGTGGAAGGGGACATTTTCCTTTGTTGTCATAGGGGAAAAGGTACCCTTTACCGGTAATAAAAAGAACCCTGATTAATCCCTGGACTTCATCTAGGGTTACCAAATTCAGACCTTTCGCATGTCAACTTCCTGTTGAACGACTTCTTTAAAATTTTGGAGTCTTAGTGTGAAATAAATATTTTTCGTCACACTTTTCCCTGAAACTGCATATCACAGCCAATTGATATTTGGTGTATGACTTCATCTAGGGGTCCCATACCGCGCTTACCGAATTCAGACCTTTCACATGTCAACTTCCTGTTTACCGACTCAGTCAATATTTTTGAGTCGTATTGTGAATCAATATTTTCGTGCATTTTTCTCTGAAACTGTGTATCACAGCCACTTGATATTTTTTTATATTACTTCATCATGGGGTCCCATACCCCGCTTACCGAATTCAGACCTTTCACTCTTCAACTTCCTGTTAACCGACTTCATCAATATTCCCATTTGCCGGATCAATATTTTCATCACACTGTTCTCTTAAAACTGTATCACAGCCACTTAATATTTGGTATATCACTTCATTTAAGAACCCATACTGCACTTACTATTCAGACCTTTCGCATGTCAACCTACTGTTATACAAAAATGAACAAATTCTCTAGGTAGCAGCTATTTTTACATGTACTTACAGCGGGTGTATCCTCAGTGAGCAGTAGCTCACAGAATCCTTGTTTGATCTGAAATGCTAAATCTTATTGTATATATTGTAAAAAGAGAACGAACAGCGATCAAGTCCTAAATATAATACAAAAACAAGAGTTGACAATCACGGACCCCTGACACACCAGAGGTGGGATCAGGTGCCTAGGAGGAGTAAGCATCCCCTGTTGACCGGTCACACCCGCGTGAGCCCATGTCTTGATCAGTAAACGAACAATCGTAGTCAAATCGTGTTTGAAAAACGGCTTACAATGGCTATGAAACACATCAGACAGCATTTGACTCAATGATAGGTCATATTGGTAAACTAAATTGTTTATAACGACCATAGAATTTACAAAATGCTGCCTTTAAACGTGAATGTTTGAAACCCCTGCAACAACAACTGTCTGTAAGTAGCTTGCCTCGATTCAAAACTGATCATACGCAGAACAAGATCTTGCGTATCGAATAAGTTGAGAGACATACACACCATATGCAGTGATGATGGAAATTGCTAATAAATATGGGAAGTTGACGATAGATTAATAACAATTTTCGGTATCTATTTTAATCACCAGGAATATTTATTAGATTAAATCACAGCTCAGATTTCAGTATAAGACATCCACTGAGTCTGGGAAAAAGTGCACAGCGGACAATTTCGAGATTTAATTTTACAAACACATATCATTCGCATACATTATTTTCAAAAGATTTTTATTTTCAATCGTAATGAAACGCATTAAAATGTTGTTGCGTTTACTGGTAGATGTCAAATGATACAATCTCGAGTTTCCCATTATTATGAGAGTAAACAAATTCCATGAATGCACAATTTCTGCATTTATATGTGTCCCTCTACTGGGAATGATGATGGTGGCTATAATGCAAATTATAAATGTGGAAATGATAAGGGTGGTTTTAATTTCGCTATGTTCGCGGTCGGAGATTTCCCCGCAAAATCAAAACAACCGCAATCTTTTTCCTCAATGCACAAAGTACAGTTAATAATGTGTTTTCTCCTCCACAATGTCGGAACCCATGTTTTTCTCTCCATTACACTACATTCATTGAATGCAGTATAATGGAGAGAAAATTATTATGAAATTCCATAGGACGCAATACATTAAGGGGAGGAGGAAGTAATTTGACGCACTTTCAATTTGGGGAAGAGGAGATACAAAAACAAATTGATCTTTTATTTATTTTTGAATTATGAAATATTTAATACCAATTATTGCTCAATAATGAAATTGAGGAAGATATTTAAACGCCAAATACCTTAATGAGTGTTTGACAAACATCCAGGCCTCAACCAACCTCTACAATCTCGATATTAACATTTTACAGAATAATTATAAAGGAGCTGAGAGTGTATGTCCCAAAATATAGATGTATTTTATATTTACATGTAATATTTACAAACCCATATCATTAAAACTCGTACATGTATAAGAAACGTCAATCAATGTGTCAAGTCTCTGAGCTGGTCAATATGCTCTCCCGATTACAAAAACACATTTCCCCAACGAAACAGTTAGAAAACTATGGAAATGCTCGATAGTTTAGGCATATTTTAATAGATTGTATGCGTAATTTAGAGTAAACCGCACCCTATTTTTAAAAAATTCTTGCCAACCCCAACTCCTTGTGGTCAAGGTTTCCCCTTTCGATGCCCCCCCCCCCCTTTCCCACTTAAACCTAAATTGCCTACACTTGAAAACAGTGCCAAGTGTCATTGCAATTAAAATCTAACATTATCTTCTCAAAAGCATTTTTTATGAAAGTGTAACATCTGATTTACTCACTACACTGCACACGAAAGAGCTAGTCATTTTAAGCAATTGAGGTTATTGCCTTAGATCTAAATTGAATTTACAGTATTTTGTGGGTATTAACCAAATTCTTACAATCAGTTCAATATTTGTAACATGTCACTAGGTAAAAGATAAGTTAACTGAAACTCTTTATTTGCATGGTTTGTTTCATTCAGTGAAAGCAATGGTGATTTCTTTTATCAATATACTTCATATCTTCGAATTTTTTTCCTGAGGGTAAATGACCCATAACTACTAAAATAAACTAAATATTAACACCTTAATGTGATTTAATTTTTTCAGTGTCTCACAATTTCAAGTAATAGTAAAGTGATTTTCCCCCCAAATAAACACTAGAAACTATTTAAGACAAGTCCTTTCTTTTCTAAAAACAATTATATTATAAGAAAAGCACCCAAAATTACATCGGATTCCCCAGATACATAAAACACGTCCGTTTTCTACCAGAGCACGAGGTATAAGACAGATTCGGGGTTGCTTACTTCCGGCAAAAGGGCGTGGTACCTCGGGCAATCCGCCCCCAGACCAATTTTAACAGACCCAATTTCACTACATTCCCCTCATTATGAGGAGGAATGTCCCAATTCCGAAAACCCCTTCCCTACATAAACTAAAACCAAACATACTTTAGCTTATCATTGACCCCCCAAATCTGTCCTACCAGTGTTACAAAACAGCAATACAAAAATCAAATTACTTCCATCATATACAATTATCATCAATGGAACTTCGACGTAAAACAAATCACAAGGTACACGATATCCAGATCATCAGGTCAGGAATCGCCTAGGGACATCGGATACCACGGGTTCCATCACCGACGAACCCGCCCACCAACAGCTGTCAAATGCGGACCGCAGGGTCACCCCAACTCCGCACCAAGGGCCTCATGAGTATGGAGGAGTCCACACCCCTCACACAACCATTAATTTCTTCCGCACCCTTGCGATGACCAACCTGGGTTCCCTGTTCATGACCAACCGACTGCAAAACAAACAATCATGCCAAGGGCAACTCTTATAACCCCTAGCAACAAAGCCATCCGTTCATACACGAATTTTTGTCGGGTGGAACTCTCTCAGCCAGAAAAGGAAACACTCATTCCACCAGAACAAACAGACGACACAAACCCCGCAGACGCGGCCAACTCAGTTAACGTCACATCATCTGACCAGACAAACATACTGTCAAGGTGCTTTGGAACAGTCCTCAGTCAACAGATAAGCCACCTCCCTAACATGGCTGGTGCATTTGTGACAATCAGACTGTGCTCATCAGCAACAGTCTAAAAAAGCCTGCATTCTCTCTCTCTCGCATGAATGTCCACACAGACCTCATCACAAGCTCCATGCAAAATACCTGAACAATCAGACTCCCCAACACAACACTGGAGTGCAACCACATCTCCAGTCTCGTCTCAGCATCCGAGAACTGACCAACCTCCACGTTATGTTCAGCCGGGATACGTGCGATACCTATCACACCGTCCAGAACGTCAGACCATGCCCCAACCAGACAACCTGATACCATGCCAGATGCCTCAACCTCAGTAAACAAACTGCGCCAACTGGTACCGACTCTCAACTGCACCCCACATTACTACATCCAACCCTCAAACATGGGATCGGATCAATATCCAGAGTAACTGCGTGCCTCAACAGTTGTGTCCAGATCACCATTCAAAGAAATGCCCCGAGAAGTATCATCAACACTATCTGCCTGTGTCTTACTACCAACCACCCTGATGACAACACCAGCCTCAGTGCCCCTAGCTCTACCACACAACTTCTCATCTGTCCCGGTAGCATCCCGGTCTGTCGACCCCGTGTTCCCGACCACTAAATCACTCCCGGCCAACTGAAACACTAAACCTGTCGACCACAAACCTCCACTGCCTACCCCTGAACACACTACCACTCGCTTCACTGGCGTTCAAACCCCACGACACACACTGTCCCAACAACCTGATGACTGGAACCACTTAGGGTTTT
>CAJDSM010027642.1:5940-20429 GCA_903981925.1 Ostrea lurida | reverse complement strand
GGTCAAATTTTTAAAGAATCACAAACCCTGGAATACCTATAGGTCTATCATTGAATTTCACACCCAGCACAATGTCCTCGATACAAAGTGCATTCTAAATTCAAAATTTAAAATTAATTCACTTCCCTAACATTAGGGAACATCTAGACATTAGGGAACATAATATATTCAAATGATATACACAATTAAACCCCCAGCCCTACATGTTCTATATGCAGCTATGCAGTTTTTCTAGAGTGATATGAACTTGACAATAGAGTGAAAATAAGGTGCATTTTTTTTTCTTCTTAGTTCTTTTTTATGGTTCACACTAATTTAAATATTTATTTAGGTATATATATCCTAGGCAAAACTTAGCTTAGTCTACATACAGCTGATATTCTCAGCGTGGAGTCTCTAGAATGACTACCTTAGGACGTATCATAAACAAAATGGCCTGATTCATTCAGTTGGTCAAACAAATACAGAGCTAATTGATTCTATCTCTGCTAATGTGAACAATAGACGACCAAACAATGGGCCCAGCAAACACAAATACTACAGCGATGACACAGATTCCTTACAAAAAGACCCCTGTATATCGGGCGTGTCGATGGAACCCCTGCATACAAAACCCTGCGACTTTTGTAACCAATGCCACGAAACCTGAGAATCACCATCGTTCATCTATCTACCCGATTTTTTATTCACTGAATAAAAAGCCACAAACATCTAGATACTGTATCTTTTCTGAGACTCGTAAGATCTTTTGGATAATGATTTCTGAACTTAGGGTATTTTAAGCGGGGTGCATTGTGCTGGACTACCAAACCATGACTGAGCAAGCTACTCTTTCTAAATGTTATTATTCCTCATGTCCCTGTGTCGATAGCTACAGTCATCTGTTATTTCAAACCAGGTAGATAGACCACTACTCCTATTATAAGCGGCCCAAGAAGGATGACATTGCACGCATTCATGTGCTTTTTTCACATCGCATGGACAAGACTTAAGATACAAGAGCAGACAATAGAGGGAAATCTTTTTCTTTCATTTTGTTTTCGAGGTTCCTCAAAAACCGAAAATCTGATTAGCCCGTTCACAAAAGAAAGGACCCCAGACAAATTTTCCTGTTGCATTCCTATACACACAGGTTAACAATGAGACTATTTCTAAAGCAGTCTGTCCAATTATTTCCTTGTTAAATTGTTGACTGATTTTTGTAAAAAAAAATTTTGGTGGAGACAAAATTTTACTTTTTTAGAAATAACTGATCAGCTCTGATACAATACAATTGCAATGCTTTAGCCAAATTTTTTCAGTAATAAGTCACATTTCACTTGCTGAAATTTCCATATGTAAAGTGTAAACAGTTAACAAGAATTTGGAATTCAGTTCCCTTCCTCTCCAATACGCTTCAGTCATCACTCACAAGATAGCAACTTTGGAAAACTCAGAAAGTCAGATAGTGGACAGATTCTGCCTACATTGTGTAAACATAAATGAATTCTTCTTTTTTGAGTTTTCATAAAACCTTTCCCAAGAATCCTCTTTACAACATCCATTTCTATGGCAATTAGAATATAGAGGAAGTAGATTTTCATTTCAGGAATTCTTGAATAACACTTGTGGTATACATGCAATATTTTCATGAAAGGGTCCTCATTTCACGTGAATCACACAAGTAAAAAATCCTTCAATTCGGGAAAATTACACCAAAGTAAAATTCAAGTGCTTTTAAATATTTGCACATATATCTCTTTACACACAAGTATCCAGTGATTATGAACGCTGAGTAAAAATCAAGATCCAAAGTATTTTTTTCCGACATTTCCCATTTAGTTTGAACCTTGTGACCACTTATCAAATCTCCATGCACTTTCCTGGTCGGAGTGAAGTTTTCGTGTGTACAGAGTTGCACCATAATTGTGTCTCGTTTCCTCTCTCCCATCATTTCACATTTGTCACAGCGTACTCTGTCTGAAAATCGTGTTTTAAATGCAATTTACATAAAAGTTTTAAATATTGTCATACCTTTTCCTTCGATCTCGGTCCTTTTTGCCGTTTAAGGCGTCGGTGCCAGTGGACATGCACAGTCCCTTCGTCCTGAGAAAATGTACAGCTCAAATTGTAATTTGTCCATCCTCTTGACGAATAACGGAAAAACGTAATTCCATTTGCACTACACCTTTTTCGATTTTCTTTAGAGAGGGACTAACTCTAATGTTATTGTAGTGGGGGGGAGATCATGTTCTTGTCATTTCTTTGTTAAGTGGTACCCGCCATGTGTTAGTATCAATACTGATGTTATAGAGTATAGGTATATATGGTGTCACTCAATTCCACTGTGCATATAAAAACCCCAGCCACTGTCACAGCCAGTCATACTGAGAGATGAATACTGATCAGGGGGGTGGAGAAGTACTTGTTATATTAATACAAGTATAAATATTGAGATGCTCATGAAAAAAATAAAATCTTTTTTTTTTTTGGAGTAAATGTATAAATGAAGACATACTATACAACTATGTTAGAATATTACGAGTGGAAAAATGTATCGACCATGAGTAATACAGCATTCTAATTAAAGAATTTATTAATAATCCGTAAAAAGGTGCATGATAAGATGAGCAAACAGTACCCGCAGTGCTTTCTTTCATATTCATTCCAACTCTGGCAAACTTTCCACTATGAAAAAACACCGCTGCACAACCAATGAAACCAGTCTAAAGCACCTAGATATCGAACTTATTAGCACACGTAATTAAATGAGATTATCTAAATGAATGGTTATTGAATCACAATGAGATTTGTAGTCATCAAGCATCTCATCTGTTAAAGAAATCTGTCAAGTGGGGGAAAAATAAAAAGATTGCATGCTGACAATACAGTACAAACATGTATATATACATTATGTCATAATCAGTGCTAAAATTATTACAGGAAGGTTTAGAGGGAACTCAGACAAGGGAGATTACTGCTGCATTAAAAAGGGTGCACAACTCCTCACACATCCCTGCATATTTTTGCCACAGCTAGCTCACCCAAGATATGATCACAGCCAACTTTTTAATGTGATTTAAAAAGCAGAGAACCAGTGAAAAGCAAAGTGTGTGTACACAAAAAAGTTACTCAATTCTACTTTCTCTTTATTTGAATTAAATTATCCACTTTTTTTTCATTTTTCATAGATTATCGGCATATTTGTCTCCGCGATGGCATTAAATTATGAAAACAACTCTTGAACTCCATACTCTGTTCAATCAAAGCCTTCTTTCTCTTTTTCTTTATTAAAATAATTAAGGAAAATTAAATGTATTTTACTTATTAAGACACTTTATTTTATTTCTGTTTTTGATCGAAAAATAAATTTCTCTGATAGCTACCATATCAAATATACTCTGCATCTTTATCAACAAATCAAATCCCAAATACAAACACCTGTCCGCACAGGTGAGCTAATAGAAAATGCTTATCGCCACCTTGTTTGAACAGAGATTGACAGATACAGATAACACGAAAACGCGCCAAATTCACTTTTTTAAACTCTACGGAATTCTGTACACGGTCAAAGAAAGTCCAAGAAATATTCTAACCGAATTCTTCGCATTTCTTTCTTTTTCATAGAATAAAATTCCACCGCTTTTCATGTGCAGTGAACTGCGAGATTCAAAATGGCTGCCAAAATCTCGGCACCCATCCTGAACAATTACTGTCAGAAAATGCCAAATCATATCTTTATATATTCAATTGAACTCTAAACGCCTCTGCGCTAATCAAGTAATATTTCTCGCATAATTACTGTACAATTTACGCGTAATTAAAAGGCAGGATAACTTTTACAACGAGTTAGCAAGTTGGGAAAGTTTTGTAAACACAACAAGTTCACGGATGAACGCTTTCGCTCGATTTTCTTTCGCGATGCAATACTTCCTATTAATCATACGAAAAGCCCTGCAGATTCCGGTGAATAAAATTTCTCACGATATCTGTTTTCATTCAAATGAAACCGAAAGTTTTTTGTTTAATCCTCCAAGTTAAAGAAACTTACCTTCGTCTAAAAGTTTTTCTAAATGCACAAAAACGTTGGGAAAAGCCTGTATCTGCTTTTTGTCTTTGAGTAGCTGTGCGAGATACTCAGGAGTGCTACGCTCGTCTTTATTAGTTTCAGTCCCCATGTTAAAACAAGCGCCTGAGCTGTTGCAAAACTACCAAAGTTAAGTAGGGGTTAGAATCCAAAACTACAAATCACTACAATAAGTTCTTATGTTCCCTCTATCATGTAAAATTGTTTATGAACACGTGCTAAGCATTGCGCATGTCTATGAGGGATCACTGCATTTGCCGTAGAAAGGGGTGGTCAGGATAGTTTCATGTTTTTCGGATAACACGAAAAAGAACTTTCATCGCTGTGAATTTTGATCGATTATAACAAAGGCTATAGAAATATTCAGGTTTAATCACTGCAAATAAAAATAAGGATGCAGACGGAAAGAATTGGAATCGTAGATGATGGTGCATGGTGAAACCCCACGCCTGCGAAATGACGGGATTGTTGACATCTGACAGGTGATCGAAAGAGGTGGACCTAAGGCAATATGACACAAGGATTCAAATTTTTTGTTTACAAATCAGAATTGATGTTTCATTAATCATTTGCAGGGAGAAGATATATGTTAAGATAATTTGTTATCGTTTGACACATTTTACACGTAAGTATCCAAAAACGTTTGATCCGCGCCTATCTTCAAACACACAAATCTCGGCGATCAATGGAACGATTAATTCCTTAATCCACGCATTTAATCCGATGTTTTGTTATAAATTACACAATTACTTTTGCGTGTGTACTCCGAGTTAGAAATATATAAACTGAACGTTCCTTTTCAAAGGTGGACGCCGATTATATAACTATATATATAGGCTATGTATATATTAGACAGATTTCCTACTGATATATATGTCTCTGCTTTATCAAATTAAATAAAATCTTAAAAGAAATTTAAACTGCTGCATGTATTCTTTATTAGGCCTATATATTTTTAGACAGCGTAAAACTGATACTAATAATAAGAACAGGTGAAAGTCAAATTAACAGGTATGAAGTATATTGCGATAATGTTCACGCATCGTTGAGAATTTTGAGGTCATGAAAACGATAAAATCTTGACATGGAGGGGATGAAATATGACAAGACTGTCGAGAACTGTCACGTGTGTATAAAAATATCTTCGAAAACCTGCAATATGGGATGAAGAAATAAAAGTGTCCACTAATCGGTGGTGAGTGTAAAATGCGAGTCGGAAAATGTTGGTTAACATAACAACAATTTAAAAAACAAAACAAAAAACATATACGATTGAACTCGGCATGCAGAACAGAAAGAAAAATGTTTATATGTATGGAAAAAAAAAATTCTTGAATCACATTTTGATTAAGAAATCATTTAAACGGTAATCGCACTGACCAAAATCTACCAGCATTGAATATACTAGTCTGCTAGTATGTAGTTATATGTGTTCTGCATGCGAATCACATGTACATACATGTATATTGATCAATTAAAGGCCCTCAGTGTACAAGGGGCAACAAGATGGACCACGTTGTGCAATGGTGTAAGTTAACAATGCATATGCGAATTAGTCAATATGATAGGTTATACACATTCTGTGGCGGATCTAAAGGAAGTCAATGCAATATCCTCCTTTGGTTGAACCCTTTTGGAAATTTGCTGGATCCAACCCTGCTGAAGAGTCACTTTCATCAAAACATTCTTAGATCAATTGGGCTGGCCATGAATACCAGGGTATTCCGATATATTGCGATTCGGTTTCTAAAAAATATTGGGTATCGCGATACGTTTTTTTCAATACCGGTCATATCAGCAGGAAAAATGCTTGGGCTCAGAATTACGTTTAAAACTTGAGATTCCTCAATATCTACATTACGTCTTCATATGGCTGAAGCATCTGTGACTATTCAAAACACTATAGACTATAGTTTTTTCTACTTGCAACAGAGCGACGGAGTTTAATTACTAGTAAGAGGCAAGGGCCCCCAAAAGGTTTCTACTATTAAGATGTGCCTGACTATATCAAGAAAACCACTTGTATTTTTTTGGTTTTTTTTATTTCCTCAGGATATCTGCATGAAATCAATCTTAAAAATCAATGAGTAAGAGAAAAGATCGTGATATTCTTGTCTGGAAAAATATTGCAATACATATCGCAATACATTTGAAAATATCGCAATATAATCATGCGAAAATTCATCCGATACGCAGCCCCTACTAATAACGTTATTTTATATACCTATGTTACAGTATTATGGTCGATGGAAAGTTGTCAAATCTCGGAGAGCTTGATGGACTGGGAATACTGAGTAGTGTTTTATGGTCTTAATATTTATTCATTATTTATTACATATTGTAAATATCACTGGTACAATAGGTAATCAGGGTTCGACACTAACGCTAGTCGGAGCCGAGGGCTAGTAAATTTGTCCGGACTACCAATATCCATTATAATTAGTCCGGGTGGATCTTACTAATTAATTTCAAATGCCGTTACAATAACCATGATTGCTGAGAAAAAATGATTGATGAACTATCAAATGAAAAGATATTCAGGAACTTTTAATTGTGACTGATGTAAACCCCAGTGTTAAAAATTGAAAAATGTAAAATCGTTGTTCATGTTCCAAAACAGTGATATGAAAGAATCAGTAGAATTAGAGGCTGACACAGTTTAGAACAAAATTATTGTGCTTTTAAGATAAGTATTGCATCTTGTACAAATGGCGAAGGTACACATATTAAACGTAATGATATTACAATGATGTATGGACATTAGATTTGTGCAGAAAAAATGTATGGAACTTCACTTTAATTCGACCATTTTACAAGGCCGATTTTCAACCTCTATGCGCCTACTCCTTTCATCTTTACACAAAATACTGTCAGCATAAGCTATATTTCTGTATCTTCGTCCTCGTCAACTGTTTGATATTTCATTTTTGCGCACGTTTTTTTCACATACGTTTGAAAGTCGGAGACACCATCATAACTTCCTCTTGCAGTGTGGACATATGTACATGTTACAACCCCCGCCAAATCAAAGAGAAAGTCGAGGACCTTGTGTTAAAAACATAAAAGAATATTATAAATCATGTCACACCGTTTCATGCCTCATTGACTACACTTGAGATACTATATAGCATATTTTGCAACATTTTCCACACCTTCATAAGAGAAGTGCTTTCAAAGAGTTGTCTCCTGCAATAACATTACAGATCCTGCTTGTGCCTCCATTCCACAAAAGCTCTAGCTCCTAAAGCTATGTCGTCGATTCAATATTAAAGGATACCACCCCGAATGAATCTGTTGCTTCTAGGTTCCTTCATCTCGCATGGATGAATCTATATCTGAATATCAACAAATATGATAGGCCTTGTAATCTGTATTAATTAATATATTTGAATGATGTGTGGATAAACGTGGGATAAGTGTGAATCTATACAGTACTCCCCATTATATCGTAAACATTTGTACATTTCATTATTAACAAGGGTGGTATTAAGTTTGAGAGGGGGTGTGGGTATAGCTAGTTGTACACTGCCATGAGAAGTCATATGCATTCTATTCTTTAATTAAACATGCTAGCTTCATGAAGCGAATATTTTCACTGAGAATTACAATTTGTGCAATAAATATTTGTAAATGAAAAGGCAAAGAAAACGAACAGTGATCGATTCTCGTAAGTCCTAAATAGAATAAAAAACAAAGAAGTTGGGCAGCAGGACCCTGGAAATACCAGAGGTAGGATCAGGTACCTAGGGGAGTAAGCATCCTCTGTTGACCGGTCACACCCGCCGTGAGCCTTGATCAGGTAAATGCAACAATTCGTAGTCAAATCAGTAGTCGTGAAATAAACGACAACTTAAGATAAAAAAACCAATTGAAGACAAGATAGCATTGAATTCACTACTACGATGTAAACATGTGAAGTGTATGGTAATAAAATTTTCAGTTGTGTTCGAAAAAGTCGGATTTAATCTTGATTTTAACTTAAAAAATCATGAAATTACATATAACATCCCTCAAACTTTACATGCAGGGCTAACGAAAGATAATTGATTCATCATGCTCTCTAAAGTTTGCCTGTGATAAAGAGTAATGGTGAAAAAATGAAAGAAGCAATCACTGATAGTGTTTGACTAATTTTGTACCTGTAAATGCGGGGTGTTGGTATGCGGGTTATAATATAATTTACACAGTAAGGAGAAAGTGCGAAAATACGAGGGTGCATTTAAACGGGGTCAATATTGGACGATCACTGTACATAAATCATGATGAATGTTTTTTTCATATATGGCCTCCTGTTCTATTCTTAATACTCTTACGTTTGTTGTTACTATCACATTGCTGCCACATAGAAGGGCTACTTCTCCTCTTCACGCTGCAACATGGATCCTCGAGTGGGTCAAAAACTGCATGCTGTAATGTCATTTTAACTGACCATTTTGCACGATGACCTATGTGTAAAAAAATATATTTCAAATCATTTAAGAACACACACATAAATCCTTTGCAATTAACTTTATGAATAGCAGACAAGCCTATATTGAAATTCATAAAGGAATAAATCAATTATCAAAGGCACACCTGATTGTTATCAATAACATCAGAATCTGATAGGAAGTGATTTTTTTACGGCTGGGGTCAATAAGGCGCCTCACCATCACCATATACCTCCAGCCCAGCGAGCATGCAGATATAATCCCGACTCTATTCTTACTGTCTATTACATAAATCGAAGTCAGTGATGTATTATTAGGATATTTCAAGCAGATTAAGTATATATGATAATGTGAACTTTAATTCAGATATTGGTTTCAAATATTGGAGTTTTACGAAGAGGCTTACTTATACAATCGACGGCTGACTTTTACATTATAAAGGGACCATCTCCTACTGCAGAAATTGGAATATAACGAACCTCGTTTAAAATCATCGTTTCGCAAATTCTACGGTCGCTATAATGACCTTGTTTGCGATTACAAATTATCACTAAATCATATGTTGACTGATTTGTTTATTACCCTTTGTTAGACTGTCATTTTCGTACTAGATTTGACGACGGGTAACCCCGTTTACTTTGTTTCAACTACGGGCTCACGGCGGGTGTGACCGGTCAGCAGAGGATGCTTACTCCTCCATGGCACCTGATCCTGCCTTCGCTTTCGTCGAAGGTTCGTGTTGCCCTACACTCAATTTTGTATGTGTTTTTGGGACTATGATTACGTTTAATACATTGTTACTTCGGCAATTTATACCGAAGTAGATGTGCAAACTGCAATCTTAAAACGGAGGTCCCTTGATGCAGCAGGTATGACACGTGAAAAAAACATTTCTGCTAAAAGCCATGAGTCCTAAGCATAGGCCTAACTTTGTAGCCCTTCACCGGCAATTGTGACGTCTCAATATGAATATTTTTTTTCTTAATAGGACGACAAACAAAAAATTAATCAATTATCCTTTCAACATTTAAAGATTTAGTCGGCATATTTACTTGGTATAGAGTGTTTTACTGGAAACAGCTAATTTCTACAGTAATTCGTAATCCACTCAGTGGTAAACACCATACCTTGATAAAATGGCGTAATCAACATTTAATAGGTGCATGTAATAATACATATAATGTATTTTACAAAAACGTAACAAATATGGAGATACTGCAACGGACCAGACTGGTCCCTGAATATTCACTCAGATGCTCTACTAACTGAGCTACTAGTATCTGGCCATTGGCGACCGAACCCGACTGACCGCTATAAATTTACCCTCTTTAAATTGTCTTTGTCCTCGATGACACACAACCCAGAATTTTTGTCCTGGCAGGACTTTCACCTGCAATTCCAGGAGTGGTCAATGGCACCAATGTAACAGGAAGGACAAGGTTCAGACCGGGATACGAACCAAGGCTCTTGGCAAAGGAGCAATCCCTATCTATTTAACGTCTTATTTTTGACGCAGCCGAGTGCGAGCACGGAGCTCGAAACACGACCTCTCAATCATCGGTCTCATCGAAGGACGGCCCCATTTAGTCGCCTCTTACGACAAGGAAGGGGTACTGAGGATCTATTCTAAACCGGATACCTACGAGATTCAAACCTAAGACGTGAAAAAAGGTAGTGATTGCTCTTTTGCCAAAACCTCAGCATTCACGGGTCGTTTGGACATGGCCTTAAAACGGAGGTCCCGTATTACAGCGGGCGTTGGAGCGTTAAAATATATCTGCTACGTCCCTGAGCGTTGAACATAGGCCTTAATGTGTAGTACTTCACCAACAACTATCGGCGTCTCAATATGTATGAAAAATGCACAAAGGGCGGTAAAAACATGCAAATAGTCAACCCACCTTTGTGTCTCCCCCCTAGATGTCCCCCCCCCCCCCTTGCCATTTGGACAGCAGCTTAATACCAGATCTAACCTAACCAGGGGGTATAGCCTCTTGATTATTTCATCATTTTTGCCTTTATTTAGTGCTAAAATTCAATTTCTAAATGTAGAATCAGCGATATGTGTGGTAACTCAACTTTCTTTGATTTTGTGCCCCCCTTTTTTTCGCCATGATTTCAGACTTATATATACCTTTTAAAAAGCTTAACTTATAAAATAGATCTACAGATACATGTACAGGTTCCTATTGACTGAAACATAAAAATGACCCTCACAAAAATGAATTATTCCCTGATATGCTGGTATATGCTGTACTTATAAATATAATCATTTGACATTTGTCTGCAGACTGCTGTAGTCTTTGAATTTAGGAAATACCCCATTATTTTTTATATTTGGAGTTGGTACCTTTACATTGTAAAAGTCAGCCGTCGATCGTAAAAGTAAGCCTCTTCGTAAAACTCCAGTTTCTAATCATACTCATTACTTCAATTTCAAGTTCTTAATTAAAGGGACATGGACACGTGTCGAGCTAAATATTATATTTGCATTTTTAGTGTTTAAAATGCTTAATTATGTTATTTCTAATATTCAACCAAAATGTGAACGTCATTTGTTGAGTTACAATTGATATACAGCGCTTCCAATAAATGGTCATGAATGCAAAAGACTCGAGGCCTTCCTGTTCAGCTGCTTCCTTTTCTATCTCTGCTATTACCTCCACCGCCAACGTGCTCTTTCTCTTCAATTGTTGTTCAAGTAGGTATACCTTTAAAAAAGAAAGGAGAGTGAGCAATTCCACAGTAATTTAGTTTCGTATAATAATTTTCAATAGTCAGGGATATTTTGACTCACCCCATTTTGTATGATACAATTTTGGCATTCTCGTTTATCTTTAACAGAAAGTTGTCCCTCCTCTGTTAGCTAGTTGATGGCAACATTTACCTTTTTTTCGTGAACGTTCAAAAGTTAAGGTTCGTTGTTTCACCAACACAAAAAATTCTATGATTATTACATCCACACGTTTTTGCAAACGCCATTTCTAAAAAAACAAAATTCACTTTACCAAATCACAACATAAGTCGATGAATTCTGAAAAAATACAGTGATTTTTAGTAGTAGAGGTTCACCGTACAAACAATTGATGACGTTACGTAACGACAATATTTACTGGTCAGAGATGATCAGGCTTAAAGGAATGATCTAAATTCAACATTGCTGATATGAAACTTGATGACCAAGTAGAAACGTTTAGAAAGGGATCCGTGAGGGTCCGGGTTAGGAAAGGTCCCAAGCATTTCTTTGTGTGTCGTAAGAAGCGACTGAATGGGGCCTTCCTTGGGATGAGACAGGAAAAACCAAGACTCCGTGTCACAACAGGTATGGCACGATAAAGACCTCTCAGAACCTTATTAAAGGCCCTGTATGGCGAATATATACCACAATTATTCTTTCTCTTGGGTGGGACGTAAAGCAATAACTAATCAATCGTGTTATAAAGAATAAACAAGCATTCTGAGAATATTGCAAAGCAATACAAAGTCCCCTACCGGTTACACAAATTATTGGACCGCAACAATATTCTAATTTCATTATGTAAGCTATACCATACACTTATGGTTAAAGGGAGTATTGGTGAGCAAAGATAGGACAAGGGCTATGACTTAGTGAAAAATGAAGAGATCAAATCCAAATTGGATCTTAATCTGTAACTTAATCCTTTTTTTAGATTATGATTACGTTGATCACGATGTTACCTCCGCCTAATTTTGTATTGTAAAGGAATATACCAAATATCAAATGAATATCTGCAAACAGTAAGAAAAAAGTGCGGAAAATTGATAAATTATGAAATTTTCTAAGTCCAAGGACCATAACTCAGTGCAAAATGAATGGATCAAAACCAATCTCGAACTTGATCTTTAACTTGGTATGGCAAAGCAATGTTCTAATTATTAAATTAATATCTGCAAGCAGTGAAAAAAAGCGGAAAACTGATAATTTGTGAAATTTTCTAAGTCCAAGGGCCATAACTCAGTGAAAAATAAATGGATCAAAACCAAACTCGAATTTGATCTGTAACGTGGTATGGCAAAGCAATGTGCCAAATATCAAATGCATATCTGCAAGCAGTAAGAAAAAAAGTCTGGAAAACCAACGAGAAGGTATGGGGACATACAAACAAACAGACATGAAGACAGACAGAAACAAAAGAAGAAAGGCTAATAGTCCCCTCCGGTTACAAACCGGTAGGAGAATAATACATATTTTACGTTCACTTACCTCAAATCGTTGCTGTCAGAAATCCCCGCTCTAATACCAGGACGGAAGTTGGGTGAGTTGCCTTTCAATAGTCAGCAAAAATTTCGGGAAAGATCTTCAAGATATCATTATAAGTGCCAACTATTAATTTTTTCTGCATTATTGCCGCGACATAAAACAATCAACATTTGGTCAGTGTTTGGATATATCATATATTAGGTATTTGACCATGTAATGGGCAAATGCATGGGGATGGGGCAATGCTTATCTTATCGAATACTATCAGGACAGTGACTTTAAAGGGAACACATATTGATGTTGGACACCAAGATAAGAACAATACACTGAAGGTAGCAAGCGTTACTATATGACCTAGAGTGGAAAAAACGTGAACCAACACGTAGACTCATGCAGCAGGTTATATGTAAAGGCAAAGATAAAGAACCGTGATCAATCTCGTAAGTCCCAAAATAGAATTACAAAAAACACGGATCCCTAGGACACACCAGGGTGGATAAGTGCCTAGGAGTAAGCCTCGCCTATACATCGGCCAAACCCCTGTGAGCCCATAGTCGTGGTCAGGTAAACAGGGCAATCCGTATTTCAAATCGGTGTGTGAAAACGGCTAACAATGGCTATGAAAATATCAGACAACATTTGACTCAATGGTAGGTGATACTGGTAAACTAAATTAAAACGACCATATAATTAACAAAATATCTGTCTTAAACGTGACTGTTGAAACCCCTGCAACAACAACTTGTTTGTAAAGTAGCCTGCCTCGATTGAATAACTGATCATATTAGAACAAGCTCTTGTGTATTGAATAAATGAGAGACATACACACCAAATGCAGATGTTGATGGAATATTGATTAATATGGGAAGTTACAATGGAGAAGCTGAATCGTCCATGTTGTCATAGAGTTGAGTAGTTAGTTTCTCGTTAATGTTAAGTTCGATAAAATATCCAAGTTACGAAGCAAACATGATTCCTCTGGTGTGTACAGGAGTCCGTTTTTGCCCAAATCTTGTTTTGTATTATATTGGGACTTACTGTTCGTTATCTTTGCCTTTACCTTTAATCATTCTGATAAAGGTAGCAAGTTCTTTTTTTTAATCGAGGCAAGCTACTTACAGACAAGTTGTTGTTGCAGGGGTTTCAACAGTCACGTTTAAAGACAGCATTTCGTAAATTCATGGCCGTTATAACAATTTAGTTTACCAATATGACCTATCATTGAGTCAAATGCTGTCTGTTGTGTTTCATAGCCATTGTTAAGCCGTTTTTTCACACACTGATTGACTACGAGATTGTTCCGTTTACTGATCAAGACTATAGGCTCACGGCGGGTGTGACTGGTCAACAGGGGATGCTTACTCCTCCTAGGACACCTGGTCGACCTCTGGTGTGTCCAGGGTGTGTGATTGCCCACTCTTTGTTTTTGTATTTCTGTTTGGGACTTGCGAGATTGATCACTGTTCGTTATCTTTGCCTTTACATTTGACTCATCGTCTGGCATAATCTTCGACAGAATTCATAATGGAGATGAAAATCTGTCGCCAATTGAATGACCGAAGTTTTCTGAATTTTGGACCTTTTAAAGTAAGTTGATCTTAGATCCTCATTTTCAACTATATTTACGTCTCCTGTAATGACATGTCCAGCTGGACCTATATGAAAGAAGAGCAAGAACAAGTGGATGTTTAAGTATAAAATTGTCAAAATCTACACACTGCAGAGTTTATGTAACAAACCTCCAGTCAGGCCTGTAGCAGAATGTGTACCT
>CAJDSM010027641.1:0-17554 GCA_903981925.1 Ostrea lurida | reverse complement strand
TTCAGTGTGCAAAAAGTTTGGGTTGACATGTCATTGAAAGCCAAACACCTATGAGGAAAACTGGGCAAAAATAGTTTTATTTCATGTATATAATTCAAGGTTGTGTAAACTGCATCAGGGTTGTTGGTTTTTGGTGTTTTGTTTTTTTTAAATCCCGATCTATAAACCTTACAGGGGTATACAGTTTTCATTTGTATTGATACAGCTTTTAAGAAAATTAATTACGTTTTGAGTGTGATCTTGTCAATGACACGTCTCGTCCTGGTGGAAAGTTGGAAAGTTTCGTTGAAACATCTGGGTTGTAAATTGTGTGATGGTCATATCTGTGTAAATTTTAATGGCTCTAGTCAAGTGTGTTTACCAAACAAGGGGGAAAAGTTATGTTGAAACTATATCTAATGATAAAATTAATCTCACTGTAACATCGTAAAAATCTATCAGAAAACAAACTCCTCAATACAAAGAGTCAGCTCCTAAATACTTTTCCTTGTGTTTTGGCCGTTAGAAGATCTGATTTAACCATGTTCTTTGATATGCACATGGCAGTGGAATGGTATATGCATTGGATTTCTGTCCATGAAAATGATGATTTTGAGGTAATTTTGTCTCTAATGACTTAAAAATCTGAGTATATACATACAAAGAAAATATTTAATTATCACCTGGGCAAAGTGATTTTACTAAGTTTTTTTTATTATGTTAATTGTAAAAGTTTCACAAATTGTAAAGCCTGTCTGATGAATCTCAGCAAAATATCTCTTGAAATACACTTTGGTCCATCATCAAAGACTTGTGCGAATTCGATCTACACAAAATGTGTAGCAACTATTTCATTGTTTTGTATTAATTAATGAACTCTACGCAGAAAATGCCGAATATGGCACTGATTTATGTTGCCTGTGTGAAATGTTAAATATTTCAATTGGTGCATTTATTACATTACATATATGAAATATTTTAAATTGATCGGAGGCTTTTAAAAGTGTATTAAGATTAATGTAATTGGATTAGGGGTTTATATGGTTGAAACTGAGGACAAATCATGTGGAGGGCATAGAATTAGAATGCCAAAAGTCAAAATTGTTAATTGAGTTTGAACAATAGGTATAAAGAGTTTCTAAATGAACAGGTATTTGCAGCTAATTTAATCCCTTTGCCCTTTTGACTCTTGAGTTGTCAAGCGGTGAATGAATTTTTCCCGTACTCTTATAAAAAGTAAGAAATAATTAATAATAAAGCTCCATAATACGGTTATCTCTCCTGTATTTGCTCACCGCAATATTAAATGGCTGAAAGTTTGGTGGATTTTTAAAGTTCAGGAGCAGAGGAAGCAATTGATTTAAAGATTTTTGTTTTGCATACCATAAAAGCCTGTAAAATACTTTTAAAAATTTCATAATTTAAAACAACTAACTAAACATAAAACCAAGTTTCCTGCATGTATATAAGGTATGGTATTTTTGTCGCACAATTGAATCATATTTTTCAGACTTTTAGTATGAAAGCATAGGTAAATTTTTATCTCTAAAAAAATTTACAATTGGTATCATAATAAAACACACAAAATATTAAACAGGGCCACATGTATGACAATGGCAGCTCATTGGGCCAATCCTACTGGCCCAGTGATATACTTGACCTACTTCAACTTACTATACCTGTCAAAATCAGGTGTACCAAAGTTTATAACCTGTTCAGTTTTAGACCATGAAGTTTGTATCAATCACACTCCCAGGAGTCACGATTTGCAATCCTTTGAATTTCTTAATTCTCATTTTTTTTGTGAATGAAATAGTCACATAGGTATTTTGTATTACTATTTATTATAAAAAGAAATTTTGAAATAAAGGGAGGGTTATATAGATATTTTAATTGTGTCATGATGTTCATTCATGCTTTTATTATTTCTTTAACAATCCTTGTGTTCACTATTTACGCAAGATTCCCAGTCTTGAGTAAAAATCACACACCTTCGATATTCATTTGAATACTTTGGATTGTGTATCTGTAATGAATAAACAGTGTGAGAAACGCGTGCAAGTTAATCCTCAGTGTTGTAAGTGAGCTGAAGAGCTATGTAATTGAACTATAAAACGTGGGCTTCAAATTTTATTGAAGGTCCAATTATTGAACACGACCGGGGAGGCCTCAATCTTTTGTACGATCGCATGGAACTCGATGCACCTGGTGTCCTGCTAAAAATTCAATTTCCCAGCCCCCGTTTGACATAGTTTAATTATACAGACAGAAGTATTGAATATCTTCAAGTCCATTCAGCATTTCATATTCAGCATTTCATATTTTTGTCGAATAAGATTTGGCACTCCCTTAGACACCATGCTCTATAGGTACTTTTTTTTAATATTAGGTTCCCTCATACTATATCTGTGTTACTCTAAATGAAGGTGTCTGCATGGTGATTGATTCTCATGTGTGGATTTATAGTTGAAATTGTAATCCTTGAGGTTGAATATCATATTCTGCTCCCCAAAATTGAACCTGGACTCTTCATTTGAAATTCAGTAATTCCTTGGATTCTGTTGAATGTCGGATTTGAATGTGCATTGTGATGGTTCGGGTAGTCAATATTGTGCTTTCATGGCAGTAAATGTTAATTATTTTTATTGTAGGTTCAGAGAATTCCAGATTACGAGAAGTATCTGAATGACCTTCTAGAAGACACAGATCCTCAGCATCCTGACTATGAGGATCTCAGCAGGGCGGCCAACAGGGCCAAAAATGTAAGTAACTTCTGATAGGGCGGCCACCAGGGCAAAATGTATAACCGGTAAGTATCTCTTATACGGCAACCAACAGGGCCAAAAATGTTAGTATTTCTTTCAGGGCGGCCAACAGGGCCAAAAGCGTAAGTATCTGATAGGGTGCCCAACAGGCCAAAACTGTAAGGAATATCTCTTACAGGACAATTAACAGGACCAAAACTTTAAGTATTTCTTGTAGGGCAGCCGACAGGGCTAAAAACCAAAATTATTTCATTTAGGGCAGCCAAATTGACCAGGAGTTAGTGTACATCTCTTATTGGGCTATCAACAAGGCCAAAAAGTAACTTTCTCTCATAGAGCAGCCAGCAGGATCCTAACTGTAAGAAATACCATTTACAGACTAGGGCTAGCATGGACAGGGTCTTTGCTATATAGGGAGCTTTCATAACTGTCTTTTGGCCAACAAAACAAAGTTAGCCCAGAAAAAGCACTTTCCAAGACTAGTTTGCATTCCATTTCATAGGAGTGTTTGATAGCTACCTGCAGGAGATAGAGGTGTATATGTTGATAAGATGGTCAAACCCTTAAGATACACAGCTGAATTTAAATTTGGGAACTCCGTAAGAGGGGGATGACTTTCGGTTGAAGCAAATGGGCATTTCCTTGGGATAGTTTCTGAACACAAAAGTTTCGAATTTAAATACAGTAGATCATGTTTATTTTGGAAGATCTTATGTTTGTGACGATACAATGAAGTATTTATTCATGAGATAAAAACCTTCGCGAATCATTATTCATTGCTTTTAAAAATTTCTACATTCAGGAGTTTTTTCTGGAGAAATAAGTTTTTGCAAATGACTGATCTTGCAAAATTTACACGCAAATAAAAGTCTCGCAAATAAAATGTATCATAGAATTACGCATGCAGACTTGTAGGTTCCCGTAATTCTAAAATTGTCAAAATGCTATTTCCGATTGAAATTTAAGGCTGCTGTCTCTTCTGTATGTTTTATCTCGTTTTAACTATCTATAAACATCTCAGTATTTACTTCCGCTTAATCTGTAGAAGACCCCACTACACTACACCCATTGTACAAGGGCTTCCATTTACATCATCAAGTTACTGTTCCCCAGTTGCTTTTCTTACTCATTGTTCTTTTAAAAATATACACATTTATCAAATATGTCAAATTTGTGGTTCATCAGCCATTGGATTTTTTTTTTTGGTACATGTTCGATGATCATAGTGATAAGCTGCATATTGTTTAGTGCCTATTTTTTGGCCCCTATATATAGGCGTTTAAACAAATCGACAGTATGTAATGGGCGATATGACAAGTCTGAGTGAAGAGAACTGCCTGGAAGATTCTTACGGAGGAATATATTAACCTTTGTTTATAGACATCAAATTATTCTTGTTGATACATCATTGAATCGTTGTATGTGACAATAAGCTTTTTGTATATTGTTTGTTATGTAGGAATGTATAAGTTACATGTAAGATTGTGAGGGATGTGTATAAGTTCAGATTGTTAGGGGTTGGTAAGGATATTCCAAAGAAATCGTATTAATAAATTTTTGGATTTTTATTATCGGTAGAACTTGGCGAGGGTCCTGCCCCCCAAACAGAAACTGGAGACATGGGAATGTTCAGACAGGAAGTGTTGCTATGGTGCTGTCTTCCTCGTTTTAAAAAAAAAAAAAGAGCTTGGACAAAAACCTTTTGACGTCATGAAAAAAAACCCTTTTGTTTTCGTTGTGTTCTTTTTAATAAATTCTCATTGCCAAGTTCTCCAATCTCCAGAAATGCTAATTTTATGTTAAGGTACGATATTTTTTTTTTTTAAATGTGCATATAGATAACATGTTTTATTAAGCCTCCTCTTTACAGTACAGTTTTAGAAACCGTTAAATAACACGTATAAAGTCGCAAAGTAATCTATATATATATATTGTGTATTTACATTTGAACTGGAGGGCGCTTTTTGTTGGTTTTGTTTATGAACACGGTGACTCCGTCCATTCCAGATATTGCTTAGATAGCATGAGATTGCATGATGAGATTGCGGGAGGTGTATTTGTATTGTTAAATGTTTGTTTCATTGTGTTTGTGTGCGTATTGTACGTAGGATGCTGAATAGTCCGGGACACACACTAATTATATAGCAGGGGTTAACTACAAATCGTAAACTAGATTGGGTACAAATTAATTTAAGGATTTAAAAGTCAGAGGTACGATCTAGATATACAAAGCTTATAGGGACGGAAACATAATTTGAACTGCCATTGAAGTTCCTTGCGAGACGATTCAGTCCTTATAGATAATGCAGAGAAATTATTTTTATATATTTGCTTAAAGTTAATAATATAGAGAGACACAGAAATCTAAACATAAGTGTAATTGAATGGTTTTTATGGGTGTGTGGGGAGAGGGGAGGGAGGGCATAGTACTGGTTGAATGGTTTGTTCCAATTAAAACCTAAATATGATGAGATTATTAGATAAACTAGTTCATGAAAAATATCATCTTTTGTTTGACTCTTTCTTGTTCATTTCAATTTTCTGTTTGACTTTTTAGAAACTTTCATTATTTCAATTCTTTATTTCCAAAAGGCAATAAGAATAAGAAAGAAATTAATTATGTGGCGAATGAACAGTGACGAACATAAACAAAATATCAAATAAGACTACATCTTAGATCAAAGCCTTGCTTAATGAATTTCCCAAGATTACATAGATCTTCTACATTACTTGAACTTAAAAGCTGTACAAATTTGAAAACGGAAGATTTTCTCCAATAATACCTCTTAGTAATTTTTTTTTTTCTTGAATTTTAGAATAAAAATGATAGATCAAAATAAAATAGTATTCATCCTCCAGATCTCAACTACATAATGGACATACATTAGATATTTGTTGACGTTAGACCTCTCCTAAATATAATACATATAGCAAAGTGATGTATCAAAACAATGACTGATATATATTTCTGGAATTTGCAATGTGAATATTATTGGTGGTGTGACATCATTACTGTACGTATTGATGGCCGTCGCTTGCGTTAGCTTGTTAAGATCAGCATAATTGTGTCCGTAATATCAGTCTCTCCCCTGTCAATCAACGCTCGCCATCGTGGACAGTGTTGTTCATACCTAACATGTTTGGTCGTTAGTTGTCACGGGGTTCAAGGTGTTTTTCTCCGATTTTCGCATTAATTCTGTTGGTGGGTGTAGCGGTGGAATGTCGCGAGGAAATATCCTCGTCCTGTTGTAGGAGTCCGATTCGGTAAATGGTGACAATAGTACCCATGATTTTGGATGGAAATATTTTTGACCCCCCTTGGGTAAGATGCACTTGTTATTGTTCTATATTGCCAAAATTTTTGCCATTGTAGTACAGAGAAGAAAAATTGACCAAAAGTGTTCAGTTTCTCCAATTTATTATGAATGAAATTTCCATGTAAATGTGCATTTTTTTTTAAATTTAGTTTTTTGCAGTGGTTAAGTTTTAAAACAGTACTGTAAACTTAAAATTGATAAAGAAATGTGGTGTTATCAGTATTTTTTATGGTTATTCGTTAATATGCTGGCGACCAATACTATCTAGTTTAAGGTGACTTCCGGAAGATACCCCATACCCTTCCTCAAAGTAATTCAATACACAAGTGAATAAAAGCCCAGAGATTTAGTGTTGTGCAGGTATTTGGAGCAAGTGATAATTTTTGTACTTTCTATAACTTCTTTGATAAAAACAGCTCCTATTGACGTCACGAGCGATTACTGTCACTCGGGATCTTCAGTCAATGAACAGGTTGTTTTTCTTAGAGATAAATGCAGGGTTGCCATGTTAACTGCTACTTTAAGGAGAATATATAGCACTATTTTTACCTTTTTTTTCTCTTAAAATAAAATTATCACAATATTTGACCTAGTATTTTCTTATTGCTTTCTTTAGATATATAAGGTTACCTATATATATTTAAGGTTAAGTTGTTTCTAGAGTGCAGAGAGTCAGAAATGGGCTGTGGTATAGGAACGTTCTGCAGCAGTGATGTATCAGTGTAAAACTCCATGGAATATTTTAAAATGTACTGAAAATTTGTAGTTATGCATAAACAATACCATTTTCTGATGTTCTTATTCTAAAGTTAGACTTGTTGTGTTGTAGATATTCTTGCTTTGATGTTCTTGCTTGTTGTGTTGTAGATGGTGAGAGAGCATGAGGATGAACTGGGAACAAATAACGACCAAATTAAAATGGATAGAATTCAGCAGCGCTTCCCTAACGACGACCTTCAGCTCAGGGACAACACACCACCAGTAAGTACAGTCAAACGACCTTGTGTAGTGACCTTCAGCTCTGGGACAATACACCACCAGTAAGTACTGTCCAATGACCTTGTGTAGTGACCTTCAGCTCAGATAACACACTAGTAAGTACTATCAAACGACCTTGTGTAGTGACCTTCAGCTCAAAAAAGAAGTTATATAGAAAGGTCAGTTATTGTGTAACAGGAAGAGAGAAAATGACTGGTCAGACAGATACTCTAAACAATAGCTCAGATTTTTCAATTTGAACAGTCAGAATTTGAGTAAAATTCCAGACTTGAATTCCAAGTTTCAAATTCATTTTTTGAGAAATCCAGGCCAGGCCCACAAATTCACATGAGATTCTCTAAACAAACTGACATGATATTCTGTACACAAACTCATATGAGATTCTGTACACAAACTCGCATGAGACTCTACACAAACTCACATGAGACTCTACACAAACTCACATGATGTGCTCTACACAAAACTCACATGAAATGGCTCTACACAAACTCACATGAGATGCTCCTACACAAACTCACATGAGATGCTCTACACAAACTCACATGAGATGCTCTACACAAATCCCTCACATGATGTGCTCTACACAAACTCACATGAGATGCTCTACAACAAACTCACATGAGATGCTCTACCAAAACTCACATGAGATGCTCTACACAATCTCACATGAGATGCTCTACACAAACTCACATGATGTGCTCTATCTACAACAGTGAGTTATCTGCCCTCTCAAACATAATTCCATCAAACTGCCACAATTTCTTTTCTTCTTTTTTCTTATTTTTTTTATCATAAAATGTTTAGAAATATGAAATGTTTAGGTGCAAGTCCCACGGAGCGTGTTAAATTGATGAGTATTTTATAATGATGTTCGAAGGTGAGACATTAATGCTACAAAAATTCAGGACAACTAAGTAGTTCAATCAGTGCTTTATGTAGATACATGTGCAATTCAATTCAAGGGTTTTAATAAATGCAGCTTTGAAAAAAAAAATGATGTTAACAAATGATCCGTAATTTTCACAATTAAGGATAACTTATGAAGTCACCTAAGATATCTGGGTTATCAAGAACTATTTTTTAAAAAAAAATTTCTTTGGACCACATGCCAGATGGTTTAAATACTTTTGGTATGAGTTAGTGAATTGTATCTTCAGTTGAACTTATTTCTTTTTGAAGCCCCTACTGTTCGTTTATAATAATCATAATGGAGATAAGATTTCAGACATTGCACGACTTCAGTATTCAATACTGCTGGGGCTTTTCTTTCCTTCTTTACGCCATTTTCTTTTGTAATGGGTAAATTTTTGTCATTTGATTCGTAAAGAGTTTCCAAAGGAACAGGCGAAGCATAGTTGACTCTGTAAGTCGATGGACCTTTCTCTATTGAGTTCGGTACCCTCCTTTTGATAGAATTCATCCTCAGAAACCACAGGGACGAGAAGATCGGTTAGTTACATTTGTTTCACCCGATGTATATTCTTCTTGAGGTCAGCGACTACGAAAATAATCTGCATAAAGAGGAAAACTAAAAATCCTTTGTTCAAACATTTTGATTTCTAAATGAGCTTGGTTTTTAAAGTGGGAGAATTCTTTTTATTTTTCGTGAAAGACGTTTGTTATGCGAGCGGAGTTGGTATATTGGATTGTGTACTCCGTCGTGGACTAATACCTCCACTGTGATCTCGGCACATTAAAAAATTTGCGAACAATTCTTTTTTTGATAACCTATGTATACAGATCATGGAGGCATTTGACATAAGGAACTGACGTCTGCCACATTTTGGATGACTGCTTGATGCACGAGAATTTGGATTAGATTAAATACCCTCCAGAATAAAACCAAGATCCATGTTGAATGTTCCATTCAAAAAGGCATAATTAAACCACGATATTAAGAGGCCAGATCCCCACAACAGGTGAATCTATAGACCCTCTTTACAGGGGACAATCTACGGTATGACCATTCCATGAGCTTCTTGGCGAGGGGACAAAAAAAGGCATTGATAAGCTCGATGGTTTATGCACTGCCTAGACTTGGCATATGCGTATTGTGCTTTTTGATTGAAGTGACAATTTTCCTTTTGGAGAGAATGAACTACTGTGTTAATTTAACACTAGGGAATTTTCACTTTAAAAAGCTCTTCAGTGATAAACATAAAACTTGTTTATCTCCTAGAGAGATAAGTCTGGCTGTTCAATAGTTTCCGAGGTGAAAAATCTATATGGATGGCACCGGTTGGAAAGTGATCTTTTAATATGCTTACAAACACGGCAAGCCGCACGGCAAAATGAGGAATTTACCGGTCGTCAGAATAAAATTTTGTGGAGAAGCTACGCTTGACCCGAGCGAATATTTATTGATACTATAAACAGAGGTAAGGAACAGATAGGTATAGGGAAGCGCTTACTACCTGGGTTTTTTTTGCATTGTTTATGTTGCTTTACGAGACACAAACTTTGGCTGATTTTTTTTCTACGATATTGTGCAGTAAGAATGCATTCATCGATTTCAAGTAAGACTTAAAAGTCATCGTCAAATATAATGTGAGTTGCTTCAATTTCCGTAGTGCTAAAATCTTACAATTAAGTATCGTATTTCGGTCTTACTCAATATTTCAATGTGAAAATGATCGTCTCATCCGTTTAATGTTGAGTATGTGCCCAAGTGAAACATACACCGAATATCAACAGTTTTAATTATTTTTTGTGCCATTTTCAATCCTTCGATTCATCTCAATTTTGCAATCTAAAATCATTATAGAAAGCCCCTTTAGAGGAGATCTATACGCCTTTGTATTGAATCACAGTGGTTTTTGTCTAACCATATAAAACATTTTGTGAGAGATTATATTCTCTTAATAAAGCAGAACATTTGTGCATCGGCATCCGCATTCTTTTTTGGACTTGAAATGAACTTGAGTATCATACCAATGTGCTTAACTGAAAGATTTGTGTCCTATATTTTGGATAGAAAAATATTTTCCTTATCTCTCTTTTGTCTAGGGGATCCAAAGTATTGGGAAATTCAATAAAACTGTTTCATCATTCCATTTCTTCAATCTCGTCTTTTCCTTAAATCTCCCATATTGCCATCCATAAATACATTCCAAACACCTCCCACTGCTATAGACAATGAACAGGGTATAGCTGTTCCATAGTCTTAACCTGGCCCTGCAACCTTTCGTAAACCCACGGAGAAACAGTATCTTCTTTGCTTTATTCTGTTCGTTTAAAAAAAAAAATTCCTTTATATCCATAGCCTTTTAATTTTATCCTTCTTTTATACATTGTACAGATGAGGAAATATGTATTGTTTTGCATTAGCTTTGACCTCTGTAGGAATTTCACCTTCATATCCTTAATAGCGACAACTCAGACAAAAGAGAGACCATTGTCACACTTATATGCACGCATTCATAATAAGAAAAATCGTACAAGTTTTACGCCTCTGTAATTTTGGCGGCGAAATTTGAAGGACATTCAACCTGCAGCTTTTCTTTCAAGGTGCACTTTCCCGTGCACTTTTGACAATGAACAAGTTGGATTAATTTGAAGGAAGACAGCTAAAGTCTGCTGGTACATGGTTGTGTATGGTTTAATTTAATTCAGTGATGGAATTCACTGAAACTTTGTACATACCCGGAGGAAAAAAATGCCTTATAGGTGAATGTACACAACTATGTCTGTGAAATTTCGTCGCTGGAGACGTCTAAAGACACTGGTAGGTGTACGAGGAGATTAATCGGACATCTGTTTCCTTAAATGGAGAGAATGTCCATATCAGGGTAACTCAGACGACCGAGATATTTTAGGTGGAACGACGCAACGCGTGGCTTAGTGAAGCGAATGCATGGAAAAGTATCTTACTGATTGATCATCATATATTCTTTTCCTGTATATCTGCTCAAAAAATCTGTTGACCTAAATATTTTGTCACACCTGTCATTTTTTCGACATGAGGATGATTGGAGATATGGTGTGTTAAAACGTTGTGAAAGTTTGTGTGAAGGCTTGTGGTGTCTATGGAAGTTTAAGGTAAACTTTTAGACCATGTGGGTAAAAATTTCGATGATGAAAAGTTTAAAAAAAGATTTGATGTCCTGTGAACATTGTTTATTGTTATCCTGACATTCAGTTGATAATGTTTTCGTAGAAATCAATTTGTTTACACTAATTGTGGTAGGTATTTGAATTACCTCCGTGGAATATGATGTGTACTCTAAAAATATGAATGATAAGGGAAGTATTTTACAGTTTTATTAACACTTATTTATAGCTTTATGGAAGAGTATATCAATTAAAATTCAGAGTTTCGCGAGACAAAAAAAAGATCAAGTAGAAATTTCATTGATGAAAAGTTTTAAAAAAGATTTCATGTCCCGTGAACATTGTTTATTGTGATTCTGATGTTCAGATGATAATGTTTTCGTAGAAATTGTTAATTTGTTTACATTGCGGTAGGTATGTTAATGATGTGTACTCCAGAGTAAGGATATTGACATTCTGTTGTACTTATTATAGGCTTTATGAAAGAATATTAAATATAAAATGGCGAAGTAACAAATATCAAACGGAATCATAGTCCCAAAAAACATATACAAAATTGAGTGTATAAAGGGCAACACAGACCTTCGACAAAAGCTAAGGCAGGATCAGGTGCCATGGAGGAGTATATATAAGCATCCTCTGCTGACCTAATCTAATTAATCTAATTAATCAATCTAATTATGCCAATTAAAATTTGGAGTTTGTTGAGACAAATAAAAGACCATGTACTTAATATTGAATAAATGTAATTGCATTTGAACTATTGGAAGACAATAATATTTTCCCTAATTTTTGTTTATTTGTTTTAATTGTTCATCTTGTTGGTGCAATTTTCATTATCACTACATTTTGGGCACTATCTGGTTTTTTTTTTTCTTCGTCTTTGTCACATGACTTGACTGGTTATTTTTGTCGTTACAGACGGCTCGTAGTTTGTCGGCCAGAAGAAAGTCAGCTCCTGGTGCCGTCCTGTTCAAGACTCTGGGCAAGAACCGAAGTTCCTCCAACCTGTGGTAAGTGTGTATAAATCTCCACCGCAAGCTGTCCAGAAAAGCCGTGGTCAAAAACTGACCAGTCCACTGACCAGATCTGTCAGTGAGTCAGAACTAGGCCTAAAAAAAAGAAAATCAAACACGAAGACCAACAAAAATTAATTAGTTTCACTCATTGTTGGTTGTGTAGGTAAAACTAATTGTTGATTGATTTAGTTTTCGCTGTTGTGTATTTACCTGCATTTTTAGCTTTAAGTTTTTCGGGGTTTTCTTATTATGTATTGATTCATTAAACAGAACTTTTACATTTAAAAAAAATATCCAGGATTTCAAAAAATCATATACAGTTAAATGTTTTGATGGAAAATTGAAAGCAGGATTTATGCAGGTAAACATTGATATGTATTTATTGAAAATAAGTTGATATTAGATAGAATTAATTAAATTTGGAAGAAGAAATAAGGGGGAGGGGGGGGGGTTTACACTATACTAGCAAATAATAACATGCAGAAACAAGTGGTAAAGATAATCAATACGTGATCTTTGGGTTTGGGGTGTTTTTTTGGTATTGCCAAATAATGCATGTTGGTCTGTTGTTATTCATAATTAGATATTAAAGTTGATTACAATCTAGACTTGCGATAAGATAAGACGACTTTTCTGTATTGTACACAAAAGTATGTGTCTCGAGACCTTGACCTAGTAGATTTAATATAGATCACGGTGTATATTTAATAATATACATGAAATTGTGAGCTGTTGGTAGAAATCATACGCTAGGTTGAATACACATCAAGGGAGTGATAAGCTTTAATCTTCAGTCAACAAATCTTACATTGTGGCGGTACAGTTTTTGGTTGTACCCATCAATAAAAAGCTTAGTATAAATCCGCCCCTGACCTGCTTTGAGTACAGCGGGATAAAATTTAGATAGTTCACTTCATAATCGCAGCGTTTGTAACCCAAACTTGGATCATTTTTTCTCATGATCCGATGACCCGTTGTAGAAGAGAAGCTTTCTGAGCCTAAATTCCTGTACTAACTTATGGAGGTTAAAGATGAGTGTATGTATAATAAATACGATTTCTTCAAATCACGATCAAATATGTCATAAATCATCCCGCGTGGCCTTTATACACTAGAGAACAGGTATTTCATCTTAATCTCTCAAAACTCCCCATGTTTTTTGACACAAGCTTAAGAAGTAGCCAGATCAAGTTAATTTCACAAAGTATCAAATGACCTTTTATAAGGAACATTTACGTACTTGCATGCATTCAAGTTACGAAATTATATGAAAAACACCAGAACATGTGTTTTTTGTGACAGTTGACAGTTACAAGTGACTGTCGGCTCTACAGTCACCGTACGTGATACTGCGGTGTAAATCTGGCTAAGTCTGGCTGAGACAGTCGTACTATTGTTTTAGAGGGACAGGGTCACTAATTGGTCTATGTAGAACGGTGTCAGCGATGCGTGACTTGACATGAGAATGGACAGGTCACGGACATGTAATGATAAATGTCCCAGACCAACATCAACTTATCATGTAAAGAAGCTATTTCCAGTGTCTGTATAGGAACGTGGGCTTTTTTTATCCTCCCTAGTTTTTAGGAGAGAATATGTGTGTGTGTATATTGGTGGCTGTGGAACATACGACCCGTGTTTTGCCATTTTGGATAATAGAATTAAACTAAATGATGTCACGGATCTTCAGATACGATGTGCTCTTGTTGGGAATATAAATCACGGAATATTGACAGATTTCATGTAATTTAAAACAAATTTTGTATGTTACCTCTGCCACAGGAAAACGTGTATGAGCTGTAACATTCCGGAATGATTTATGTTTGAAAGGCTTTTGGACGAGACATCTTTCAAAATATTTTAGAATTTATGTGAAATTGGAAGTCGGATTTTTAATAAAACAGTGTTAATTTTGTGACATCTTTTAAAATATTTAAAAATTTATGTGAAATTGGAAGTTGGATTTTGATAAAACACAGTGTTGATTTTGTGAACGTTGCGGATGTGGTGTGAATGAGACCGTTTTTTGGAGGATTATGTCCCGCGGTGGTGAGGGGGATATTGTAGCGTCGGAAGGCTGTCACTGGCTATGTTTTCTCTGATTAAGAAGAAAGTTTCCAACATATGGTAGGTGTGTGTGTGTACAGGGAATCAAACAGAAAATACAATCACAACAGCCAATTATTCCAGCGATGGGAGAGAGAATATTTCTGTACAGTAATATGATAGACAGATTTTGTACCCTAGATTAGGGCCCCTTCAGGTATATACAAATAACATACATGATTAGCTAAGTAAACTTGTACACATAGGTACATATATATACAAAGTGTGTTTTAAATGAAAATACTAAATTGGTGCATCGTATGTGACACATTTCGAAAAATACTTTCTCATCAGCAATGCGATAAATGTAAATGTTTGGAAAGCAATAAAAACAGAATTTTATTAAAATTTTAATAAAAAATGTACATCTCAAGAAATACAAGTTACGATATAATATCTCATCATAACACTGGTTTGGCTCGATTTAACAATATAAGTATAATACTTCATGTATGTAATAATAGTGATAATTGAAATAGTACCATTATGACGTATCCTAATATAATTATGTACTGTGAACACAAAATTTAGATACATTACAAGACCATACTGTGCTGCAGTTTATCTAATTGTCCTCAAACCCTCCGTGTTGTCCTATAAAGGGCCTATCCATGTGACATGCGAGGAATGGGTGAAAGAATTAGACAACTCATATTAGAGGGATTAAGAAACATGGAAGTGTTTGATTTGTAAAGACCTTTAATCCTAATCACCAGAATAAAGTACAGGTTCCTGATAAATGTGAGCAATAAGTGTCCATTGTGCTAAAAAGAAATAAAAGTGGCCTAAAAAAATACCAAGTAGTAACTTTCAATAGGCTCTTACATTCATACTGGATAGATAAGGTAAGAATTTTGCACATAAAATAAAAAAAAGAGCAAAAGCCTTTATTTCATGGATTTTTAAAGTAGTCTTTTTTTAAATAGGATATAAATTGCATAGGTATCACATCATTTTGAATACCGGTATCTGTTTTAATCTTGGTTGTGAACACTCTTTACCTGAATGCATTATTGTACATGAACTCATGACAGTCAAAGAGTTTTTATGACTAGATAAAACTGACTTATTAGCATCAATGCATGCATTGTACATACAGTGTAGACACTTAGGACCTCATAAGTATGTCATTGTTCTATTTATAGAAACGGAATTGCTAATTTACAAAGATAATGACACTTATTAAAATGATTCGTTTGGACAGAAAATTACCAGATACACAAAAAAGGACAGCAGGGCTCCATGCAAGCATCATGGGAAGTTTGTTGGCTCATGTGTGACAGGACCCTCTAGTTTTGTACATAATATATGATTAATATCTTACTGCCTGTTTTAAGGCTTTACGTCACATCAAAAAGTTCACAAGTTTAATAGCTATCTGCGTAAGGCATTGACTGTATTAGATACCGGTAAACCTTGAAAGGATCTTTTGTGCGGGCTGAGAAAAATCTGAAATTCTGTGTATGTCAATATTTTGTTTATTAAGGGTCATTAACTCGCACTTTCCTCTGATCTACTCGTTAGGTATTTTCCTCTTAGAATAAATTTGAAAGCGTCTAGTGTTTTGATATGTAGGCATTGATTCTTATTGGTGGGCGTTAACTTTATGAATTTATAACTTATTTTGTAGGGGGGAAAAATCCTGTAAAATATCGACTCGAAATATCGACTTATCCATGACACTTTCAGAAGGATTTCTGTGCAGTAGTTGTGTACACACTCTTAACATTCCGTATTATTCATTAGGATACACAACAGTCTTGATAATAGGGGATTGTGTACATTTACTCATTATGCGTGTCTGTCTGTCTGTCCGTTTGTGTGACATTTGATAGGTCTGATCAGTCATAGGGAGAAATGGTTTTAGGTGAGCTAGCTAGTACTTGTCAAAAGGTCTAGGTCAGAGAAGATGTTGAAAAATACACCTTATAGAGACCTTTTTTTTTAAAGTCAATACTATTGGTGGCCATGCAAATTTCAAAAGATAAAGAAAAGTGTTTTTTTATTCAATTTTTTTGTCAATAATATGGTAACAAAACAAGAGTCAAATTTTCTGTCACAAGAGGTATAGTTAAAAGTTGTATAAGAAGCAGCCAATGGGAGTCAAGGTTGTGTAGCCATATGAGGGGATCTGACACTCAATGATATGACATGTGACGAGGGTCATCTCTCTTTTTATGGTGGTCGCTGCATGGAATTGAAAAAATGAAAGAGAAAAAGATCCATAAAAGAGGAAGTCAATAGGTGTATTTTTATATGACTTTACTTCTGTTTGCGAATTAAGTCTGCATGTTAATGTGTAGCTAGACCTCACAGGGTGTGTGTGTGTCAAGTGTCACCAAAAAAACCTGTCATTTCACAAAAATAAGAATTACGACAAGATACTAAAATAAGACGAGTACGCATGCAACATTCAACCCCAGAAAAGCTCCTGTTATCCTTAAGTGAATTCTGTTTACATTGGAGACATTTGTCAAATTTTCACAAACCACCCCCACTTTCAAGGGTCAACATGTTAGGTTTACACAAGAAACCAACACAAACATCAAAGAGAAAGTTGTACGTCTGTATTAGTCAACTGAAGAGGCAATTCTGACATGTCATATATACCCCGGCCAATCCATTCAGTCAAACGGAAAAGAAAACTCTGTGTTTTACCTGATTAGCCTATAGAACACCCTCTAAGATCAAACAATTGTTTTGGGAAAACAGACATATTTTTTATGTGGTTTTAATTGTTTAACATAAATATGAATTCTGTCATTCCAGTACAATTCATGACCAAATGTGGCATTGAAGCAACAAAAATAGATGACAATTCTTGTCTACAAATCGTTTGACAGATATTTTATTAGTGTACCATATCTTATAACATGGCCCCCTTCTAACAACTTGGTGTTAATGGCTCGATAAGCAATATGGAACTTGGTTTGCACATTGGTTTTCAAATACTTTTTGAACAACAAAAAAAAATGAGACAATGACATATTTGTTTTTAATATGAACATTTATTCCACATATGTATGTCGAGTACAAATTTCACAGTATAGGTCCACATCAACAGAAAAATTCCATCACAATGTGTTTCCATTACATGTAAAAGAATAATATATAAAGCTAGAAGACCGTCAATGAAATCTAACTATGGAGTTTTTTTTTTTAGGTCAAGTAATTCCATGGGTAAGAAGGAGATGGATCTGGTGAACCCATTAAGACATGGGGGAAATTTGCACAGGCAGTTCATCCTGGAGGGACACGTGGAGTTTGCGCAGGTAAGAAAACACCTTTTTTTTTCTAGAATGGCAAGACATTATATACT
>CAJDSM010027639.1:0-11569 GCA_903981925.1 Ostrea lurida | reverse complement strand
TCATCTGTTGGTATTTTGCGGTGGTTTAAATTTCGCGGAAAGTAAAAGAGACTGAATTAAAATCATCCAACCCAATACATTGAACAACACTTAACGAGGCTTACTTTCGCGATTGTTAATGTAATCGCGCAATATTTTGAAATTATAAGCCTTACGCAGCAATATTTTTCTCTTTACTCTTATGAGAGAAACTCATGTTAGCCATTATTGTCAGAGCAGAGTGACGTTAAAAAAAATATCAAATTAGAATTTAAGTATTGTATCCATCGATGTGGTACGCACTGTACTATCATGATAAGAAAAATCATCTCGGTAAATCAAGAAATATCGTTTGAATTAAAAACATCTTATGGTTGTGAATTGGTTTTCTGTCTTGTACTGTAAAGCAAAGATAAACAACAGCGATCATTCTCGTAAGGCTCAATAGAATGACAAAAAACAGAGTTGGGTAAACACAGACCCCTGGACAACCAGACGGTGGATCAAGGTGCCTAAGAGGAGTAAAGCATCTCTGCTTGACCGGATCACGACCCGCGTGAGTCCATTGTCTGATCAGTAAACTAGTCATCCTAAAGACAACATCCAGGTACCACCAGTTGTTTTGAAGATAGTATCTTTGGTTGTTCGAGTTGGAGTTGTTGAGTGTGTCGATGTTTTATCTTTGCGTTGTTAATGGAGGGTCTTAGGTAGGCAATTCAAATAAAACAGTGTCCATAATAATACGTCTTATTATCCCGGGTGATAATTCATCAACAAGTCATATTAGATTCTTAAATGTTCTACACAATATTGACCAATACAACTTTTTAAAAGAGAGAAAGACAAATTAACAAAATAAATTGCGTCTGAGAAGATAGTTTCGCACAACAAAATTGACAATGGACAAGGAAAATGATATGATGTACCCTTACCAGCAATAATACCATTGAACCCTATAGATATATGCAATACAAAATAAAAAAAGCAAAAATAGGACACCAGATGCGGATCAGGTACCTAGGAGTAAGTCCTTGAGTTGACCTGTGAACCATGCTTAATCCGTTATCATCCTCTATCAGGATGGACTTACGTATGGTAGGACTCCGTATGATCAGATTACGATGATAGACGTCTGAAGCACTTCACATCCAGTCTCTGACATTTCCAT
The DNA here is from genome assembly GCA_903981925.1 of Ostrea lurida. Lineage (NCBI taxonomy): Eukaryota > Metazoa > Mollusca > Bivalvia > Ostreida > Ostreidae > Ostrea > Ostrea lurida. The sequence continues at coordinate 10,422 of CAJDSM010027639.1, read as the reverse complement.
CATACGTGGCAAAGAATTGTAATTGGTCTTGTCGTTAGGTACCCTTTTTAACTCACCATGTACAAACTTGGTGGATGTTCAGATGTCGGACAGTCCATCCCGTGCGCCCTTTTAGTTGTTGGGTTTGTTTCTTTCTAATGTGTAGGATCAGTTAAGGATTGCTTTTGTACTCATCTCTCGGGCTATTTTCTAGTGTGGGCTTCAATGGGGAAATCCTTTTGTTTTCATTCATATTCTAAAGAAGCTGTTTTTTGCAAGAGTATGTTAAGCAGTTGACGTCAACTCACTCACAAATCCCCGTCCCATTTTTTATTGCATCACTATGCAAAGTGCGATTGGAATTCGACGTATGTACATGCTGCATTCATAGTAAAGACACTCAAAAAGAGGATATTTGCAATTGAACCGAACTTGCGAATGAGGAGAATATATTAGATAAAGTTGATATACAAATCTATGATGATGGCAAATAAACTGAAATCTTCATTATTTGGATAATGATTCTATATCCGCAGGAAGAGTGTTAATCACGTATGTTTGCAGAAAAAGATGTTCCTCTCACCTTCCAATTCCCGAAGTTTGTCCACATTCAAGCAAGTATCATCCTCTTTATTGCAATGCTCGACTCCGTGAATCTCCCACATACAAAATAGGATTTAGGTTATCACATGTTCAAAAAAACATTTATTCCTGGCAATTGTGTGCAGCTAGAGATCGCATGAATTCTGCCACTGTAAAGTCGCACATTCGGAATTTTCTGAGTCGGAAAATACGGAGTTCAACAAACAAGAAAAGACCCAGTAATATGGATAATGTTTTTCACGACCATGATCTGATATTTCCATCGACAGTCCTTATTGTGTGATCGAATTTTTGACCTACATCTATTATGATACATCATTTAAAATTTGACAAAATGGTTAAAAGTTGCAAAAAACTTTTTGTGGAATAACTAACAGCATATCATGGAGTAGCTCGAACAATCATCCACAGAAATCCAGAGGGTGAGATGGATCAAAGAACATGCAGTATGTATAATGACTATTCCAGACTAACCACGCTAACAAACAAGCAAATTTCAGAACCTTGGTGGTTGCACAATCTCATAGTATCGCAATGCAAAATTGATGGTGAACAGCAAGCGGTCAATGTGTGAATAATGTCCAGTGATTCAAGGAGAGACAGTTGAATAAAAGGGCGCTGCAGAAGTAATTTCTTTCAAGTGCTGCAGATCGCCATATATGTATTATAAGTATACTTATAAGAAGAGGCCCGCCAGAAATCTGGTGGCCAAATGACCAGACAAAATTCTGACCTAAGGTTAAATTAGGGCGGAACTTCATAAGGACTGCATGATTGCACAAAATGTATCTACAAGCAGATAGGAATTCCAAAATGAAAATAACTCACATAGATTATTTATAAAATCTATGGAAATAGACTCAATGCAAATATACATTTAGAAAGTATAAATCCTCAACAACAACGAAATGCAATCATAGAAATAAAAGTATATGTAAAACAATTCAACACATCGCCAAAGCATATATGATCAACTGTTACACGACAATGAAAATAATAAAATGAAAATACCCCAGACCATGTATAGTATCAAAAAGAATAACGTTCTCAGATAATTTTAGTAGACGTTATCGAAAAATATGACAGACAAGACTATTGTGTAAAGTGAAAACCCAGGTTCATGCTGCTTCCTGCAAAACCCGTAGAAAAAAAGTCGGACAAATTAAACAAAAAAAAATCCATAATATCCTATGAAAAATATAAATATAAAATAAAAAAATAAAATTAATATAATAAAAAAAAAAAATATAAAAAATTCATAATGTGAAAATGAAATAGTGAAAACTTGAATGATACCTATGATAAATAAATTGTGGGACATACAATGCCAATTAGCAAATTAAGTTTTAGCTTAAGGTGTCTTCACATATTTTTCAGCACCGTCTATAACGATGAGCCAATTAGGTACGATTCGCTAGCACAACTCTTGCTTTACATTTATGACTATCTCTCAACGTCAGCAGAGGTTGCAAATCTTGCAAAACTTTCCCTTTAAATATTATGGCAACAGCTATTGAAAACGATATACAGAAAAGGTCCAAATTATGCTCAATTAAAAATCAATAAACTGTCTGGGACGTTACGATTACCTTTCAAACTTTTTTTTTTGTCAATTTAGGCAGTATCCATATGTAACAAAAAAATAGTACAGTGATGAAAGACATGAGAAGAAACAAAAATGTTATTTGAATTTAACAATACATCTATACCAGGTATATATACGAGGCAATCATACTTCAATGAATACCATAAGTTTCATATCCAATATATCATTAGTCACCACATGATAAATCCTCGAAAATTTCATTCAATTGAGAAAACCGTCATCTGTTCGTATAACGTGATATTGCACGGCTACCTGATGTTCAAGTCACTATATATGCCGAAGTGCCGGATTATGAATTTGCTCACAGGGATGTCTCGAAGATTGATATACGCTCTGAGCAACGACTTTCAAGGTAACACGAGCAGGTGATAATGTATAGAATAAATAAACAATAGAAAGGAAATTGTGAATAGCAAACGAATCGTCAACGTTTAATCTAATAATGGTTGGCTTTTCAGTCAGCCATGAGATCAATATTTTAATGCCAAACACAAAAAGGAATTATGACGCTAAAATAGCCAGTCATTACTATGTAAACAGTGAGTTTAAGTAAAAAATAACCGGGATACAGTGAATGCCCAAAAACGTGATATTCAGGAATATGACATTGGAATGTTAAGGCAGAGTTATCCAATTATGACAGATCTTCAATTAAAAGCATGTTAGACACAGGATTACGTTTCTATTTTAAAAAATGTTGGTGTTTAAATGAGATTTTTCTTAATCATAACAACGCGACAACGTAATGAACTATCCAATAATGGACGTACATTGCAGATGAAATGTTTAAATAAACGAATATACGGAATATAGTGATGTACAACAAATTAATCATTATTAACTTGCAATATATGATTTAAATAAATAGATAGTTACACGCAATCCAGTTTTTAATAGAAAAAAAATGTCTATCTGCTATTAACTTTAGATTTTAAGATTGTTTAATATGTACTTGTTACATATTGTATTTATTTTTACAGATCCATTGAACTTTACAGTGTTAAAGACGCTTTAGAAGAATAATTGTATATATTGCGCTATATAAACATAGGCAATAATAGTATATAATAATGTGTCCTTATAGAAATGAAAACGGCAACACATATCCCAGGATTAAACATTGATGTTACTGCGTAATGAACAGTAAAATATTAGATGTTATTTTTTATGAGCTAGTATTCAAGTATGTTTGTCATCTTGAAATGATGCAGCGATGTATATTATTTTTCAATTTGCTCGACAATTGCGCACACATTTTCCTGGGCATAAATATGGTGACATTGACAGTTGTCAGGCTTTTTTTGAAAAAAAATGCAGGGAAAAATGTCTTATCGTCATAATAAAACAAATTAGGCGATAACGTGCCGATATTTTATTAAACAATAGTATACCTGTCATATACCTCAATTTCTTAAAAGGAGGGTAAGGGTTATTGCCAGACCACATGTCATAGAACAGAACATGTTTGGGGCCTCTTACGTATACAATTGTACCCTGTTCTTTATGTCAGTGAATGTAGAAATAACACGAGTAAGTGCGCTCAGTTTAGCAATGAGTTGCAAACTCACACGCTATTCACATCATTGAAAGAGAACAGACGACTTGTTCGTTTCAATCACGTGATGCCATTTAAGCAGTATCACAGCTCGGTCAACATACAATATCTGCATCCGTGACCATAAAAGATATATCGCCAGGGAAATGAAAAACTTTTACAAATACATCAGGTGAGAGGAAAATAGCAGTCAGAAGATATCGGGGAGCCATTCAAAATTTTCAACCAATTTGCTATTATCCATTGGAATTCTATTCTGCAGAAGAACATTTGCAGATCATCGCCTTTGAAAAAGTTCCGCGCTAATTTAGCCAGGTCAGAATTTGTCCTCAATTTGCCATCACGATTGTCTGGCTGGCTTTTCATCTTGAAGTATTACCTGATAGCCTGTATTTGGGGACTGCCAGATTGAAGAATACATACAGCGCCTTTTATCAACGTCCTGCTGATTTTACGGCTGACAATATTTAACATGACCGTGCTGTTTCACTAATTTGTGCATTGCGATACTATGAAATATGACGCCAAAGGTTACTAAAAAGCTTGTTATGTTGTCGTGGGTGTTGGATCTGCTGATGTCGTATATGATGTTCGTGTGGATCCGTCTATCCCTTGGGATTATCCTGTGGACTCATATCTTAAGAACCTTTTCCATGTTGTTATTAATTCACGAAGGTGTACACCTTCTTAACTGTCGCTGTTCAATTGTAGTGTATGTGACATGCAATATGGCTATGTCGTTCGATATACACGGTTCGAGATCCGCATTCCCCCAGCCAACAGCACTATTGGGCAGAAAAACGAAAACAGATAAATTTACAAAAGCAGGAAAAGGCAGATGTTCAACTCGAAAATGCCAAACACAAATAGGCTGGAAAAACTTTCAAGAACCAGTTCAAGTCGTAAAAAATTGACCTAATTACTGGGGTTCTTCATCTTTTTGTTTCATCCGTATTCTCCTGTTCGGATTATTCACGGGACGTTGACTAATACGGTACAGCCTCAGTAGAACGCTTCTGCGATTACAGGTAGATAATGTTTCATGAACAGCGCAATAAATCCTATCTTGTATGGGTTGGAGATCACGGAGTCCAGATATCAACTAAAGAGGGATGATCTATTGCTGGAAATTGACCAAACGAGCGGGAATTGGAAATTGAAGGAACAGTTCTTTGCAACGTACGACATGAACACATCTCCTCAGATAGCACAGATTCATATCCAAAATAATGTACATGTTACCAATATTTATTAATGTTTCATTTCTCCACACTTTGTAATATCAAGAGTATGAACTTTGATTTCCTACAGCAAATACGCTTTTCGTAATGTGGCTGTAAATTGAACAGTAAAGCTTATCCATGACAACTCTGTTCATATGCGTAGTAACGGCATTATGGAAACACATATTAGTAATTTGATCGTTGATTTTACATGTTTGATGCGTAGAATATAGATGATCCGTTGAGGAGTTGGGATTAAAGATGACAGTGAGATTTAAAGAAATTTATTACAAAAAGCCTTGTAAAAAGCAGAAGTTAACAAGAAGAGAAAAAAGGGAAGATCGAAAAAATTTAACAACCATCTTGCTTCGTGAAGTAGAGGATTGCGTATATTCTCAGAAAAAAACCGTTTGTCATCACTAAGGTATCTAATCCCAGGAAACATATGACGCTACGCACATGTACATTGCGCTGAATAACTGATTTAAGGATTGGAAAAAGCCAACACATTAATGTACTGTGTGCCGTGCCAATGGGCAAATACATGACATATGTTTTGTTCACCATGTACCGTATATATCGTGGGCTACAATTATTATCTATGGGTCATTCTTAAACCCAGATGACATATACTTATGTTACATATTAATTCATGATGCCATCAAAATCCCATTGATGCTCTATTTTCATGTTTAGTAAAGCTACCTGACGTGACTAACGGTTTGATCCATTGTGTATTAGTCACTGAAGATGTGAGATGCGCAGGGCCAGGAAAGTTACTCTTGTTAGTACATGTATGTTCATTTTTGTGTGTACTCTTGTCTTCGTTTTTTCTTGTAAACATTAGACGAGGTAAATACACCTTTAGTTATAATGTTCGTTAATTCATTCACAGTCATGATCGCCCGGAGTCGCTCATTCGTAGTGATGTAATTCTCAGAATTTGTGCTTTGGTGAATTTTGTTGATGTATTTGTTGTAGATATGGATGTCAAATAAAATTTTGAATGCATAATTTTAATGTCTACATTTCACTGGAAAAAAAGAAAAGTAACCAGTTTAGATGATAGACAATCTTGTTTTATTTTAAAATGTCTAGAATCTCAGGTGAAAATTAAAAGATTTAAAGGCACACCAAGTACAGTATAACAGAAACTAGGACAAATCTAAAAATCCTTTACTCAACATAAAAGTTTCGTAAAAAAGAGCAACGTACAATCAATGTATGCACGTTTATTTACAAGATATTTCGTAGTATTTACATATTTAATTTCATCATATCAACTAATGGAACGTTAACCATCCTACACCCATAAAATTTGGCGAGGCGCACACCTCTTTCGACGTAATGGACTTAACTTACAAAAATGAATGTAGAATTGCAAATTGACGAAATCACAAAAGAGGAAAATACAAAGTCGAACTAACATTGAACAAGTTACCAAACTAACAAGTACAGTAGCCTAACAAACAAACAATGAAGCAACAGTATCTAATACGGATAACGGAGACCAGATTTCAATTTAAATTGCAAAATAATTTTCATTTAAATTGTTACGGCATTACAAAACAACATATGATACAGTTTATAATCTTCCGAACATTCAATAAACAAATGCACATTACGGCACAGCAAGATGTTCAAAGTTCAAGGAATTAATATTTTATATAATTAAACAAGTTGAACAAATACCACATATTAGGTTTAAAGCAAATACCATGACTTACGATTGCAAAGAACATGGAATCCTTTGCACATTTCCATAGTCTTATAAGACACTTTTTTCGATTTTCGGATAATTAGATTCTTAGATCTGCTTTATCTTAATGTTGACTCTTAATTCGATAGCAAACCAATGAACGTTAACTTATATACTAGAATAACTATTCAGTTAATTCTCCACAACAATGCAATAAATGACCCGTGTAGCTACGCCTAATTTACAGTACAGCAGAAATCGTATTAATTTTTTTCATGGTAAGAAGACCGTTACTGCTACTATTTGAAAATAACCATATATCTGCTATAACACGTGGGCTTTAGTGATATCAACAATATCTATTTGAAATATATTTATTATTAATAAATTCCAATATACCTTTACTACGATTGTTTGATAGGATAACAATTAAATACGATCCGAGAATTTACACATCAAATAAAAATCACGAAAACAGTGACGAACAATACGTGCAGGAAAACACAAACAACCAGTTAAACACACGAAACTATTCATTTGTCTTATTTTTAATTCTTCAGTACAGTGAACAATCTGGGAATATAAGAATAAAACATCTTTTTTTTGAAGAATGTAACGAGGTCCATTAACAAAAATTACGTAGAAAAAGTCTCTCTGGTTTTCAAATTGTTTGTAAGAAATCAAAGTCACACATTACCGTATGTATAAACATAAATTCTATGAAATATTATGGACGAATTTTCATCGTATTTTGATATTGATGGAACTGGCTGTTATCCAAAATCTACAAAACCAGCAGTTTGTCATCCACGGATCACGATCAAGTGTAAAACCATTACGGTCATGATAATATATTTCAGCATTCTCTCCAAAATAATACTTCTATACATCTCATCAGAAATTCTGTTAGTGCGCTTTACCCAACTCGGATAAAATACTTCTTCTTAGCTAACTGACATTCTAGTGAGTTAACAATTGGCTCGAATAGTATCAGTTAAAGCTTGTCGGACTTTTCAATTTTGGTTTACATATGTCTCTGCAAATTACCATAGGGAACCATGGACGGTTTATGAAGTCTTTCAACGTCTATTTTATTCATAGAATTCGCCTCTTCCAGTTCACCAATCATTCTGTACATGCGGAAAGTAAAGAGACTGAATTAAAATCATCAACCCAAATACATTGAACAGCACTTAACGATGGCTTACTTTCGCGATTGTTAATGTAATCGCGAATATTTTGAAATTAAAGCCTACGCAAATATTTTTCTCTTTACAGTCTTATGAGAAAATCATGTTACCATTATTTAGAGCAGAGTGAAACGTTAAAAAATATGATCAACATAGAATTTAATTATTGTATCCATCGATATTGTGGTGCACTGTACTATGATGAAAAAAATTCATCTCGGAAATCAAGCAAATATCGTTTGAAATTAAAAACATCTTATGTGTTGAATTGAGTTTTCGTCTTGTACGTGTAAAGCAAAGAAAACGAACAGCGATCATTCTCGTAAGCTCAATAGAGATGACAAAAACACAGAGTTGGGTAAACACGACCCCGACAACCAGACGGTGGATCAGGTGCCTAAGAGGAGTAAGCATTCTCTGCTTGAGCCGGATCACACCCGCGTGAGTCCATTGTCTGATCAGGTAAACTGAGTCATCCTAAACCAACATCCATACCAAGTTGTTTGAAAATAGTATCCTTTGGTTGTTCGATTTGGAGTTTTTGAGTGTTCGATGTTTTAATCTGTTTCGTTTTTAATGGAGGGTCTTAGGTAGACAATTCAAATAAAACAGAATTGTCCAATATCACATACGTTTATTATCCCGGGTGATATTCATCAACATGTCATATTAGAATTCTTACATTTACTACTACAATATGACCAATACAATTTTAAAAAGAGAAAGAAATATACATAATAAATGCGTTCTGAGAAATATTAGTTCGCACAACAAATTGACAATGTGACAATGAAAATGATATATGTACCTTACAGCAATAATACCATGAACCCTATAGATATATGCAATACAAAAATAAAAAAGGCAAAAATAGACACCAGATGCGGGATCAGGTACCTAGGAGTAAGAGTCCTGTGTTGACCTGTGACACCCTGCTACATCCGTTATCACTCCTCTATCTTCATCAGGGGAATGGGATGACTCGTTGTCAGTATCACGATATAAAGAACGGTCAAGCACATTCACAATCCAGTCTCTGACATTTCCATCCATACGTTGGCAAAGAATTTGTAATTTCTTGTCAGTTGGTACCCTTTTTAACTCACCATTACAGAACTTTGTGGATGTTCGATGTCGACAGTCATCCCTGCCCCTTTTTAGGTTTGTTGTCTTCTATGTAGGTATCAGTTAAGGATTGCTTTTGTACTCATTCTCGGCTATTTTCTATGTGGGCTTCAATTGGGGGATCCTTTTGTTTTCATTCATATTCTATAAGAAGCTGTTTTTGCAAGAGTATTTAAAGCACTGACGTACAACTCACTCAAAATCCCCTGCTTCACCATTTTCTATGCATCACTAATGCAAATAGCGATGGAATTCACGTATGTACATAGCTGCATCATAGTAAAGACAATCATAAAAGAGGATTATTTTGCAATTTGAACACTTGCAATGAGGAGAATTAATTAGATAAATTTGATATTACAAATCTATGATGAGGAAATAAAACATGAAAATCTCTTATTTGGATATGATTTGATATCCGAGGAAGATGTGTTAATCACGTATGTTGCGAAAAAAATGTTCCTCTCACCTTCCAATTCCCGAAGTTTGTCCACATTCAAGCAATAGATCATCCTCTTTAGTTGATATCTCGACTCCGTGAATCTCCACACATACAAAATAGGATTTATATCACTGTTCAAAAACATTATTCCTGCAATTGTTGCAGCTAGAGATCGCATGAATTTGCCACTGTAAAAGTCCACATTCGGAATTATCTGAGTCCGGAAATACGGAGTACAACAAACAAGAAAAAACCCAGTAATTATGGATAATTTTTTCACGACCATGATCTGATTTTCCATCGACAGTCCATTATTTGTGTTCGAATTTCTTGACCTTACATATATATGTACATCATTAAAATTTGACAAAATGGTTAAAACTTGCAAAACTTTTGTGGAATAACTAACAGCATTCATGGGTGCTCGACGAATCATTCCACAGAAAATCCCAAGAGGGTGCGATGGATCAAAGAACATCAGATATGTTATGACTATTCCAGCTAACCACGCTAGACAAACGAAGCAAAGTTTCAAGAACCTTGGGGGTTCACAATCTCATAGGATATCGCAATGCAAAAATTTTTTGAACAGCACGGTCTAATGTTGGAAAATGTCACAGTGATCAAGTGAAAGACCGGTTGAAATAAAAGGGCGCTGCAAAGTAGTTTCTTCAGTGTGTGCAGTACGCCATAGTATGTTTATAAGGTTATACTTAAGAAGAAAGCCCGCCAGAAGATCTTGAGTGGCGACAAATTGTACAGACAAAATTCTGACTGGTAAATTAGCGGCGGGAACCTTTCATAAGGACGAGATTGCCCAAAATGTACTCTTAAAGCAGATAGGAATTCCAAATGGAATAACTACTAGATTATTTAAAATCTTGGATGACTCTGCAATATCATTTGAAGTATTCCTCACAAACGATGCATCTGTAAAGTTTGTAATTTCCCTGCCAAGAATTTGTCAACGATGTTCACGCATGTATAAATTGAAATCCCA
>CAJDSM010027628.1:23529-35319 GCA_903981925.1 Ostrea lurida | reverse complement strand
GTATAATCGACTACGTGTATGAATAAAATTTGCGATTGTTTTGCCGCGACCATGCAAGAGTATATTTGAGACGATGATTTTGGAGAAAAAGTTTTGTGAAACATGTTTTGTAAATACACGTTTATCTCAGCACTAAAAGAGAACAAAAAATATATGAACTTTCAAATACATGTATTTTTTATTTATTTATGCACGATAAATTTCTTAGTCAATATTACCTGAGGAATAAGAAAAAAAAAAGTATAGATGTCGTTGGATAACATTTCCGGTTACGGTAAAATCTGAACGTAATGGTCGACATTCAATTTCCGGGATGTGCCGACTTTCGATCTCTCGAACTCTCGATCTCTCGAAGTTTTGTCTTGGTCCCTTGAACTTCGAGTTATCGAGAGTCACCTGTATTGTTATTACGTCATGAGCGGAGTTTGGTAATAATTATCAAAGTAAGTAAATGTAATTTTACAAATAATTTTGAGAAATACTCAAACTAAAAGGTGGATAAATGCAAAAAGTAACGATTCTTTTACAAGGCGTTAACTATGGAAGCCATTTTGTATCCCATCTATTCTTAACAGGGTATATGGCCTCATGTACACGGCTCTGTCGTCCAATCAAATGTCTACATTTTTCTCTGCAGTAGTACTTGATATTTGGAGATGTGTACCAATCAGGTCTAGCTGGAAATCACGTAGGTATAAGTTAACAACCCCTTACATACGGATAGAGTAAGCCAATACTGATATATTGAGAAATTCACGTCAGCTTTAATCTAGATTCTGCCCAAGCCACCTGAATTGTGTACTTATAAAATGAGGAAAATCTAATAAATCTATTGATCGATTATGCTTCTTCCACGATCCATCTTTACAATTTTGCAACGTTTGCTGTATTTTCCATACCATTATACGTGTAACACACGTGTTGCAAAATTCAAAGAAAGTTGAAGTACAGAGTTTATCATCTCCAATCTCAGCGATGTTATCTTAAATACACGTACATTAGCGACCCAGGAACGGCCCGGTACAGTATCTATACTACTCATCCACATTATGAAGTTCACATAAAACTAGGATAAAGTTATTCTTTTGATAAAAGGAAAGTATCATAGCGTAACGTCTTACATAGAAGATACCCCCCCCCCGCCGAAACGACTACAGTACTAAACGACCTTCTCGTGTATTTCGTACTCTGGTATTTATACACCTCGTATATTTCCAGCTTTAGAATATTAAAACCAACACAACTTTATTTCTTATTAATTAATTTTATCCAATTAATTCCTGGAAATCATAGCTAATATATCTTACACCTTGCACACTACCATTCTGAGGATTGCGTCTTGCTAAAACTTCGTAATTCTAACTTTATAGTGTGATTAATAATGCAGAAAAATGCACAGGGGGCTCGGTTGTCAGATGGATAATGAACTGTTGTATTAAGGTATTATACACCTTTTTTAAAACGACGAAAAAATGCGGATTTGGTGGTGGGTTTTATTGATATTATTTAGGGGGTGAGTTTTAATTACATAATTTATTATTCGGGAGCAAATAATACAATAGTTCATTATCTGACGACCGAGCCCCTGTAGAAAAATGAAGTGTATTAATGATAGTGATTATAACTTATATTTAAATATTTTAAAATCTTTTATTATTCAGAACATTGTTACGTGGTATTGATAAGGAATTATTATACCAATTTCCCCCTTCGAATTTCCTAACACAATCACAAATAAATATGGCTAATAATAGTGAGGGAGGGGGGGGGGCAAGGATCGCTGGAATAATAGCTAATATATATGCCTTTGTTTTTTTAAAAGTCGAACCAATGGAACTAAATATGAATATAATCACACACACCCCCCCCCCCCCGTTCATGTTTTGACGGTATAGGACCCATGGTAGATATGACCAGTCAACAACTGGGGACGCTTACTCCTCCTCCTCGACACTCGATCCCATGTCTGGAGTCCCAAGTTTGCCCCCACATAATTTCGTTTCTTTTATAGGCTTGATGAAATTGACCCTTGTATGTTTTCTTCACTTGTTCATTAGAGGGATAGTACAGCTCATTTTCATGATTTTTTTCTAACCCAAATTATCTTAATCCTTTCCGATATAAATTGGCGAAGTAAACAATGTACACTGGAATCATAGTCCCAAAAACATGTATACAAAGTCGAGTGTAGGGCAACACGGACCTCCGACAAAAGCGAAGGCAGGATCAGGTACCATGGAGTAGTAAGCATCCTCTGCTGACCGGTCACACTCGTCGTGAGCCCTTAGTCGAAACAAGGTAAACGGGATTACCCGTTGTCAAATCTAGTACGAAAATCATTTAAATGACAGTCTAGCAAAGGGTATGAAATAAATCAGTCAATATATTATAAAATAAAGATATATGAATGATATTTTTCAGCTGAGAAATGATTGTATATTTGTCGAATGTTACACTAGAACCAGTTATATAGTAAACTGTATTTTTGTCCAGGACGTCCAAAAATAAAGGAACATAATTTAAACATCGTAATTGTTTTAGATTTTGAAATAAATGCAGATAAATGTATAAAATTGTTATTTTTAACAAAAAATTACTTATATGAGTGTTTTAAAAATTGTCGATATATCCCTTTAATTTAAGTGTTACTAGTATTTGATGAACACCAATAAGGCGTCCATTGAATTAATTTTGCAGCAACTTTTGATGTCCATCTCGGGGACCCTGGCTATTGTGTTGGTGGCGTCCAAGGTAATCTGTGCAGAAGATGATGAAGAGTTCGTGGCGTACATCCTGAGTTCCTCGCTCTTTATGAATGGCGTCTGCACGATTTTAATGAATGTGGTTGGGGTCAGGTATTATACTATCAACTTTCACATACATATGATAAGCCTACACACGTGGTACGAAATCAACCAAAAAACAAATACAAATACTGTACTTACAGTTATATGTAAAGCCAATATTATCATGCAAAAAGAAATATACAATGTACATGTTGTATAAATGATTATTTACTATTGCAACTACAATCACCTGCACACATTACTTGTTCCCAGTGAGATACGTATATTGACGCGTTTAGAAATCATGTTTGGCAGGGGAGGTAAAATACCATTTTGAACACAATAAACAATAGAAGGACGAAGTCGATTTTCTGTTAACATAATTGCTATTTTTTTAATTGTAGATTACCTCTTTATCAAGGGGCCTATGGTGGTTATATAATTCCACTTCTCACTCTATTGGAAGTTGATCCTAACAAGTGTAAATTGAAAACACCGTTTCACGGTATGCAATATATTATTTATATGCAAGATGTTTCTTATATTTTTGCAAATTCTAAAAACTACAAATGAATCGTTGTCAATTTAACAGCATTCATCGATGGTGAAAGAAGTATCATTCTTTCAAATCCTCTGAAACTGTACTTATCAACCAATAATAACAATGATATTGATACAAACTATTATATATATGACCAATTTACTGTCAACTGCGTGTTGATTCTTACTAACTGGGACATGTTACGTCACGTGATTTAAAAAAAACAACCCAACATTATTCGGCCAACCTCGGCTGATTCCGGAACCTACATCACGCTTTACGCCATACAGCCGAGGTTAGTATTTCGAGGTTGGCCGAGTGGGACAACAGACGTGTTGTGTAGAAACGTATCTAAATATCCCTTAAAGAGTCCACATTCGCCTTTCAAGAATAAGATTACCCCTTGTTTCTTATAATCAAGTAATACAAATCATTATTCTAACGGAAAACCTTCCATCTTATTGACTAACAACTGGTTTTTTAAACACGTGACGTTTTCAGATGAAAATATCACTTACATGTACTTATAGCCCTGCGTGCGTGTCTCCTGGTTCTTGGTTTATCTAATGGTTATAATGATCCCCACATAAATTGTATTATGTGTATGTAGTTCTCCTTCCATAATTTCTGAAAATTCTTGATCCATTGTACGCTTTGACATGTTGCACTGTTTACCGTCAGAGTGCATGCATGTCATGATCGAAAGGCAGATAATCAATATTTTTTGTATGGGCCGTCAAAACGTATTAATTTTCGCTCATAAACAATAATTTTCAACTTTGTAAATGCGCTATTCTCGCAAAGTTAATATATTAAACTTTAGCAATAAAAATTGAGAGAGCTCTAGTTGCCATTATATGTTTTTGCATAAAATGAGCTGTAGTGTCTCTTTAATGATAATTTTCATTCATATGTCCATTCGATATATCCCGGCGAACTAAACATAAAAGGCACCACATATTCATCCATATCTCCTTCGTCCTTAGATATTTATTTAACAATAGACATTAAGAGCAAACTAAAATCTCAACTTTATGACAAATGAGATGATTTCAGCGTTCGTCCTCAACTTCCTCATTAGTTTTAGCACATTCCACCATCACCTAACATATACATTGGCGAAGTAAAACAATGTGTTAAACGTAATCATAGTCCCCAAAAACATACATATCAAAATCGAGTGTAGGGCAACCACGGACCTCCGACAAAAGCGAAGGCAGGATCAGGTGCCATGGAAGGTAAGCATACTCTGCTGACCGTGTCACACCGCCGTGAGCCCGTAGTCGAAACAAAGTAAACGGGGTTACCAGCCGCCAAATCTAGTACGAAAACGACAGTCTAACAAAGGATATGAAACAAATAAGTCAACATGACTTTGTGATAATTTGTAATCGCAAACAAGGTCATTATAGCGACGCGTAGAATTTGCGAAATGATGACTTTAAACGAGATTCGTTATAACCCTGCAACATCAACTTTTTTTGTTAGTAGTTGGCCTCGCTTTAAAAAGTCCTCATACGCATAGCATGCTCTTACGTATCGAATCAACTGAGAGACAAACACACCAATACTGTAGCAGGTGATAGTGATACATTACTACATGAAAAGGAAAGTTGACGATTGCAAAGTCAGTCATCACGTTTATCATATAATGTAGTTGTCAGTCTGCCATTAGAGTCATATTAAGTAAATATCCAAATATGAAGCAGATCTGTCAGATTATTTCGAGTTCGTCAGGATATATCAAATGGACATAAATGTAAAATTGATAAGAACATCATCTATATACCTATATGTAAGGTGGAAGGACACGGCAAGTTTTTTTGTTTTTATCCCGTAACAGTTTATTTTTAACAAATTCTGCTTCGTATGAATATGAAAATAAGCCTGCCAAATAAGGGGGCACTTAGTGGCCATTGGAATCACAACAGATTGTTGGAAGACATGGTCTCCAAAGACTACGTAAGTATATCTATAAGAACCCAAGCATGCTCTTAATATCCACATATGGTGTGTATTCGATACTCAAGAGCTTGTTCTACGTTGATCACTTTTTTGAATCGAGGTAGGCTACTTAAAACAAGTTGCTGCTGCAGGGGTTTGAACTTTCACAGTCACGGATAAGTAATAATTTCGTAATTATATGGCCGTTATAGCAATCTAGATTGCAAGTACAGCCTGCCATTGTGTCAATGCTCTCTGACGTGTTTCATACAATTGTAAAACTGTTCTTGATACACTGATTTTGACTACAGATACTCCGTTTACCCGATTAAGACAAAAGCTTACGGCGGGTGGACCGGTCGACAGTGGATGCTTACTCCTCCTAGAGCCTCGTGGTGTATCTAGGGGACGTCCGTGTATCGCAACTCTTGTTTTGTATTCTGTTTGGAGACTTACGAGATGGATCACTGTTCGTTATTTGTTTTGTATTCTGTTTGAGACTTACGAGATGGATCACTGTTCTTATCTTTGTTTTTTTCTGTTTGAGACTTACGAGATGGATCACTGTTCGTTATCTTGTTTTGTATTCTGTTTGAGACTTACAAGATGGATCACTGTTCGTTACCTTGTTTTGTGTTCTGTTTGGGACTTCGAGATGGATCACTGTTCGTTATCTTGTTTTGTATTCTTTTGGGACTTACGAGATGATCCCTGTTCGTTATCTTGTTTTGTATTCTGTTTGGGACTTACGAGATGATCATTGTTCGTTATCTTGTTTTTGTATTCTGTTTGGGACTTAACGAGATGGATCACTGTTCGTTATCTTTGCCTCTCCTTTATTTTATTGTGATCAAACATACAAATATAGAAGTTTTCTAACAAACAGAAATTGGACATTGTTTTCATTACAAGTGTTGGACTCTATTGTTTTAGCTCAGAACTCCACCAACACGTCAAACAGAGATTAATTTTAATGAAGCGGCAGAAGTGCGAAGTCTTATTTCAAAAACATGCGAGAGGTAGAACATTTTGTTGTTTGATCTTGTATGGAAAGAAATACATTTTGGACTTTCACTGGGTTATTTTTTCATCTATTATTGTAGGTAAATCTAATCAAATTCTGTTTATGTGTGAAGCATAATAAATCTTTATACCGGTACCAAGTTTGCTGCACCAGATGCGCATTTCGACAAACTGTGTCCTTCAGTGATGCTCATACCGAAATATTGGAAATCCGAAACAGTGAATTAAAACTTTTTAAAAAGAGCTGAACAATGTAGTGCCAACGATTGGAGCCAAATCGCATCTGACCGTACATGTATATGAATACAACATTGAACGGGAAAAAAAATCGCTATTGTGTTATTACATGATTGAATGATTTAAAACATGAAGGCGGCCATTAAACCTACGAACAATAACTAGTCGGTCAGTTATAGTGCATGGCCTAATTAAAAAGTGATTTAGAATTTCACTGTACAAATATTATAATTTGCAAATTATCAATTTGTCCGATCTTAGAAATTTATATCACCTTGAAGGCAAGTGGAGGTGAATAATAAGTTTTTGTTCGATCTCGGCCAATCAGAAAGCTCAGAATTATCCAATTCTTGTTCGATCTCGGCCAATCAGAAAGCTCAGAATTTATTTAATCATATGATAAAGTTGTATTTTAGCGATATGTAACAGTTACAGGGCTGCTTGATGTTGGTCGGGGTGATGCACATGCTGATGGGGCACCGACTGATAGGAGTACTACTGCGCTTCATCGGTCCAGTAACTGTCGTTCCAACGATTCTGCTTCTGGGGCTTACGGTAGTGGACCCAATTCTTGACTTTTGTGTGCCAAACTGGGGAATTGCGTTTCTGTAGGTGGATCTTATTTCAGGATAGCTAAATCCATTTGGGATATTTTTAAGAAAATAGAAAATGCAATGAAAATTAATTTCGTTAATTTTTTTTTGCATTATAATTACAATATAGTAGCGGTCTTTGCCGTGTGTGTACAGTAAAAATTGGTTATTTGAATATTGTTTTTCAGTGTTACTATTATTGGCTTTGTGTTGGCCTTCTACTTGGCCAAGTAACAATATGACTATCCCTGTGTGGACGCCGAAGGCTGGTGTCGTGTCGTTAAGTATCCTGTCCATCAAGTGTTTGCCGTAAGTTTCTATTGGCATTTTTTTCTGCGAGTCTTTCAATAATGCTTTAACCTACCCAACTTCTTTATATCCTTGTAATCGGATTTGTTTGTTTGTCCACGAATACTTTGAAATTTACTTAACTTTTGAGTGGATGATGATAGGGCTTGTGTAATCCTTGTTACAAATCTTACTTTCGGTACGAAAGACCACTTCGCGGCTTGACCTACTTTTGAAGATCTTTAACGATATATTAGGCTATAACTATTGATGGTTAGTGCTTGGGCTTTCACATGAGTATTCCTCCTGACAAGAACTGTTATTGTAATTTTGTACCAGAATTAATGGATTTCATCAGTACTAATTCACAAATACATCTTTAAATTACCTTTAGTTCAGACGTTATCATCGGCACACACGTGTACTTTTCTACAAAGTGACATTAAATTTTGGTACCAAAAACAATGACCTTTTTCTATATCACAAATAAAATTCCACGCAGTGAAACTAAGTTTCCTGGTATCGATATCGGGCTTGTCACACACGACTTGTACGTGTTACGTTGTCTGTTATTCAGCTCACATACCAAGGAGGAAACTTTGTTGATCTAAGAACTAATCAGGTCTGAATGTTTGTTCGACGGTAGGAGAGGATGATCCATTTTGTCTTCATGTATTCTTGGAATAGTCCTACATCATACCTATTTTTTCTCCAAATGATTAGGAGAAGGTGATCGATTTTGTTTTGAGGAAATAGTCCGGCAACATGCACGAATAGAATCATACATACATGTAAATGTTAAACGTTTATACATCCATTGATTATATTAAGTTTTGTTGTATATTATTCGTTTTTTGTACAAGTAAAAATGTTGGTACTTCTAAGAATTTAGCATACAATTTCGGGCCATTTTTGAACGCCAGCTTTTATGAAATAAACGGATCGACGTCGAAAAATTCCATGTAGGAGTGATGGTAGAGAGCCTACTATAGGAAGTTTCGATATTTTATATAATAATTGCTAATGATATTTTTACCCTGGTATGTTGTTAAGGACAGCAGATAATATTCAGAATTTAAAAATTTTCACCTAATCCAACAAATTCATGCAGTTGCATGAATGCTGAAAGTGTGCGTAAAAATAGCACATCTTCATTTAATCACTTTGACAGTAGTAGCTGAACTTTTCTTTCAGATTCTTATCTCCATAGTTATTGGGTGGATAGTGAGTTTGATTGTAACAGAAAGCTGGACTTTTAAGGGATGACAAATCAGATAAAAGTTACAAAGCTCTCGAACGGACGCCCGTCTTGGGGGATTCATCAGCAGACTGGTTTTTCTTCCCTTATCCAGGTGCGTGTACATGTGTGTTTGTGTACTGTTTTTGGTGTGGATCTGGGTCAACTATATACATTTTAACATAAAAAGTAATATATGGTGTGATGCAAATGATGTATTTAAATCACGTGGCTTGAGACACTGGGTGTACTTTACGATTTGTAGTTTTCGGTAGTCGTCCCGCGTTCATATTTTGGCGATAGACGTCTTTGGGGGTATAGAAGAACGCTGTGAATCTCATAGTCAATATATCCATGTGGCCTGAGAACTTAAAACTAATAACATCCTTATTCAGGAGCCATATAGCGGACAAACTGTTGTCACTGTGCAGTCATCATGAGCTAGCCTAAGGATATCTCTACAAAACTTGTGATATTCATTGTCGTCAGACTAGGGGTCCTTTGTTTATGTCTTATTTTAAAAGTGTTCTCTCAATGTAGAGACGTGACAAGAATTTATGTGAGCACCACAATTCCCAGTATGTATGAATTCCTTCCGAGGGAGAATTCTGTATATTGTATCCAACAATAGTACCAGCTTTACGTGACTCCATTTTAAAGGTCTTGTCTGAGAGACAAGTTTTCTTTCATTCCTAATACCAAGTGGTAGATGGAGGATGAAATGTTTGAAGATAACGAACAATGATTAATCTCATCACTCCTGTAAGAATGCAAAATTAAGAGTTTGGGCAAATACGGGACCCTTAGATATGCCAGATTGGGATCAGGTGCGTAGGATAAGCATCCCTGTCGACCGGTCACACCCGTCGTGAGCCCTATGAAGGGATAATTCGGCAGTCAAAATCTGTGTGTAAAGAACGGTCAAAAGCATTGGTATGAAACACACCATACAGCATTTGACCAGTGAACAGGTTGTACTGGCAAACAAGATCGTTATAATAAGATTATAGATATTGGGAATGGCTGACTTTAAATGAGACTGCTGAAATCCTTGCACCATCAATGTCTGTAATAGCCTGTCTCGATTTAAAAACTGTGTAAAAAGCAGAACAAGCTCGTGCGTATCGAATCGGTTGAGAGCATAAACCCATGCATGTATAGGCAGGCGATAAAGGAATATTGCGAACCAGAAGGCCATCTCATTTGTCATAAAGTTGATAAAAATATCAAAAATATAAAAAGTTAATAAGTACAAGCAGATGCATGTGGAAGACTCTGTAGTTTCTATTTATATCGAATCGATATATGCAAACTAACTACTCAACAAACGGGACAATTTCAGCTTCTCCAGTCAACTTCCATATATATGTAGCAATATTCTCATCACCTGCATTATGGTGTGTATGTCCTTCAACTTATTCGATACACAAGAAGCTTGTTTCTACGTATGATCATTTTTGAATCGAGACAAAGTTGTTGTTGCTGGGGTTTCAACAGTCACGTTTAAAGACGAGCATTTCGTAATACTATGGTCGTTATAACATTTAGTTTACCAGTATGACCTACCATTGAGACAAAACTGTCTGATGTGTTTTCATAACCATTGTTAAGTCTGTTTTTTCACACACTGGTTGGACGACGAGATTGATCGTTTACCTGATCAAGACTATGGGATCAGCGGGTGTGACGGTCAACAGGGGATGCTTACTCTTTCCTAGGCACCTGATATCACCTCTGGTGTGTCAAAGGGTCCGTGTTTGCCCAACTCTTGTTTTTGTATTCTATTTGGGACTTTACGAGATTGAATCACTGTTCGTTATCTTTGCTTTGTTATGCAGGAAAATGATTATTGTTAATAGACAAAAATGTCTTTGATATGTAAAACATTCAGCAGTTTGATGTTGCGCCGAGATCCGGTGTAGAATGCTCGCTAAGCGAGCCTCCTAACCGCTTGATTACTAGGGCGCTTGGGTTCTAGTAAAAAAGGATGATTTTATGGTTCTTTTGGTGAAAAATGCTTATTTCTTTAACATCGCTATTCTGAACATACATTGATTAAATTAAGTAACAGTAATAACGATGAGAGACAACTTTTACAACTATCGGGCATATAAGAGACGTTGCGTATTAGACATATAGAAGTTATTGTCCTTGACGACATTTTTGTCATATCAACATGAAGGTAATTGATTATATATAGAAAATATAAACCTTTTAAATATCGAAAGTTTACAAGGTGTTTTTTTTATCATACCCAGTGCATGAATTTCCAACAAAAGGCATATTTATTCAAATGCACAAATTTCAATAAAACAAGATTTTGCAAAATCCTATTCTTTGATTTCAGGTTTGCACGGACCTGTTTTTATATTCAACTCTGTTTCTTGGGTTTTATAATTGCAACTTTCTGTCAATTCTGGATTCGATTGGAGATAACTACGCATGCGCATCTATGAGTCACGTGCCTCTCCTCCGCAACATGCAGTAAACAGAGGTATAATGATGGAGGGGCTTGGGACGATTCTGTCGGGAGCGTCGTAGAGCGTCGCAAGCTACAACAACGATAGGAGGCAACATAGGGCTTAAGAATAACTAAGGCACGCTCATTAAAAACCAACTTGTATATTACTGCTGTTAAAATCGGGTTATGAACTTTGCATCAGTCCTACTCCGAATGTATTGATCATATGATTTATGAGTATTCCAAAATGTTACATACATACACAAGGTGCGAGTTTACCTCCCATAACATACCACTCTAACACGTGTTCACAATCTATTAGACGGATTGCACAGTCTGGGCTGTTTTTCAAAGATGAAATCGTATTTCTTGAACGTCAGAATTACGAGTTTAGCGCTATTCAGTATTTTCGTTACTTTGATTTTAATGTAGATATAGACACTGTTTTTTTTTATCGGTCAGTGTATTGTTCACTGGCAGTGTACGTTTTGATTTTATGCTTTGACATCAAGTAGCGTCAATTCGTGATCACTGAGACTTCACAGGGACTGAAAAGTAATTTTATTTTAAGGTTGACAGTGTCAACGTCTTCGTGACGTTGCGGCGTCATGTTGTCATCCTCGGACTTTTCGGCAAATTGTCCGCAGTTTTTTATATCCATTCCGTATCCCGTATTAGCG
>CAJDSM010027628.1:129-21510 GCA_903981925.1 Ostrea lurida | reverse complement strand
CCTTTATTTTATTGTGATCAAACATACAAAATATAGAAGTTTTCTAACAAGACAGAAATTGGACATTGTTTTCATTACAAGTGTTGGACTCTATTGTTTTAGCTCAGAACTCCACCAACACGTCAACAGAGATTAATTTTAATGAAGCGGCAGAAATGCGAAGTCTTATTTCAAAAAACATGCGAGAGGTAAGAACATTTGTTGTTTGATCTTGTATGGAAAGAAATACATTTTGGACTTTCACTGGGTTATTTTTTCAATCTATTATTGTTAGGTAAATCTAATCAAATTCTGTTTATGTGTAGCATATAAATCTTATACGGTACCAAGTTTGCTGCACCAGATGCGCATTTCGACAAACTGTGTCTCTTCAGTGATGCTCATACCGAAATATTGGAAATCCGAAACATGAAATTAAAACTTTTTAAAAAGAGCTGAACAATGTAGTGCCAACGATTGGAGCCAAATCGCATCTGACCGTACATGTATATGAATACAACATTGAACGGGAAAAAAAATCGCTATTGTGTTATTACATGATTGAATGATTTAAAACATTGAAGGCGGCCATTAAAACCTACGAAACAATAACTAGTCGGTCAGTTATAGTGCATGGCCTAATTAAAAGTGATTTAGAATTTCACTGTACAAAATTATTAATTTGCAAATTATCAATTTGTCCGATCTTAGAAAATTTATATTCACCTTGAAGGCAAGTGGAGGTGAATAATAAGTTTTTGTTCGATCTCGGCCAATCAGAAAGCTCAGAATTATCCTCTCTCTGTCGATCTCGCCCAATCAGAAAAGCTCAGTAATTATTAATCATATGATAAAGTTGTATTTTAGCGATATGTAACAGTTACAGGGCTGCTTGATGTTGGTCGGGGTGATGCACATGCTGATGGGGGCCACCGGACTGATAGGAGTACTACTGCGCTTCATCGGTCCAGTAACTGTCGTTCCAACGATTCTGCTTCTGGGGCTTACGGTAGTGGACCCAATTCTTGACTTTTGTGTGCCAAACTGGGGAATTGCGTTTCTGTAGGTGGATCTTATTCAGGATAGCTAAATCCATTTTGGATATTTTAAGAAAATAGAAAATGCAATGAAATTAATATTCGTTAATTTTTTTTTGCATTATAATTACAATATAGTAGCGGTCTTTGCCGTGTGTACAGTAAAAATATGGTTATTTGAATATTGTTTTTCAGTGTTACTATTATTGGCTTTGTGTTGGCCTTCTACTTGGCCAAGTACAATATGCCTATCCCTGTGTGGACGCCGAAGGCTGGGTGTCGTGTCGTTAAGTATCCTGTCCATCAAGTGTTTGCCGTAAGTTTCTATTGGCATTTTTTCTGCGAGTCTTTCAATAATGCTTTAACCTACCCAACTTCTTTATATCCTTGTAATCGGAAATTTGTTTGTTTGTCCACGAATACTTTGAAATTTACTTAACTTTTGAGTGGATGATGATAGGGCTTGTGTAATCCTTGTTACAAAATCTTACTTTCGGTACGAAAGACCACTTCGCGGCTTGACCTACTTTTGAAGATCTTTAACATATATGTAGGCTATAACTATTGAATGGTTAGTGCTTGGGCTTTCACATGAGTATTCCTCCTGACAAGAACTGTTATTGTAATTTTGTACCAGAATTAAATGGATTTCATCAGTACTAATTCACAAATACATCTTTAAATTACCTTTAGTTCAGACGTTATATTCGGCACACACGTGTACTTTTCTACAAAGTGACATTAAATTTTGGTACCAAAACAATTGACCCTTTTCTATATACACAAATAAAATTCCACGGCAGTGAAACTACAGTTCTCCTGGTATCGATATCGGGCTTGTCACACACGACTTGTACGTGTTACGTTGTCTGTTATTCAGCTCACATACCAAAGGAGGAAACTTTGTTGATCTAAGAACTAACTAGGTCTGAATGTTTGTTCGACGGTAGGAGAGGATGATCCATTTTGTCTTCATGTATTCTTGGAAATAGTCCTACATCATACCTAATTTTTTTCTCCAAATGAATTAGGAGAAGGTGATCGATTTTGTTTTGAGGAAATAGTCCGGCAACATGCACGAATAGAATCATACATACATGTAAATGTTAAACGTTTATACATCGCAATTGATATATTAAGTTTTGTTGTATAATTATTCGTTTTTTGTACAAGTAAAATGTTTGTACATTCTAAAGAATTTTAGCATACAATTTCTGGGCCATTTTTGAACGCCAGCTTTTATGAAATAAACGGATCGACGTCGAAAAATTCCATGTAGGAGTGATGGTAGAGAGCTCCTATAGGAAGTTTCGATATTTTATATAATAATTGCTAATGATATTTTTACCCTGGTATGTTGTTAAGGACCAGCAGATAATATTCAGAATTTAAAATTTTCACCTAATCCAACAAATTCATGCAGTTGCATGAATGCTGAAAGTGTGCGTAAAAATAGCACATCTTCATTTAATCACTTTGACAGTAGTAGCTGAACTTTTCATTTCAGATTCTTATCTCCATAGTTATTGGGTGGATAGTGAGTTTGATTGTAACAGAAGCTGGACTTT
Organism: Ostrea lurida; assembly: GCA_903981925.1. Lineage (NCBI taxonomy): Eukaryota > Metazoa > Mollusca > Bivalvia > Ostreida > Ostreidae > Ostrea > Ostrea lurida. Next base: position 18,926 of record CAJDSM010027628.1, on the reverse strand, counting down.
TAACGGATGACAAATCAGATAAAAGTTACAAAGCTCGAACGGACGCCCGTCTTGGGGGGATTTCATCAGCAGACTGGTTTTTCTTCCCTTATCCAGGTGCGTGTACATGTGTGTTTGTGTACTGTTTTGGTGTGGATCTGGGTCAACTATATACATTTTTAAACATAAAAAGTAATATATGGTGTGATGCAAATTGATGTATTTTAAATCACGTGAGCTGAGACACTGGGGTGACTTATTACGATTTGTAGTTTTCGTAGTCGTCCCGCGTTCATATTTGGCGATAGACGTCTTTGGGGGTATTAGAAGAACGACTGTGAATCTCATAGTCAATATATCCATGTGGCCTGAGAAACTTAAAACTTAATAACATCCTTATTCAGGAGCACATATAGCGGACAAACTGTGTCACTGTGCAGTCATCATGAGCTAGCCTAAGGATATCTCTACAAAACTTGTGATATTCATTGTCGCTAGACAGGGGATCCTTTTTTATGTCTTATTTTAAAAGTGTTCTCTAATGTAGAGACGTGACAAGATTTATGTGAAGCACCACAATTTCCCAGTATGTATGACTCTTCCGAGGGAGAATTCTGTATATTGTATCCACAATAGTACCAACGCTTTACGTGACCTCCATTTTAAAGGTCTTGTCTGAGAGACAAGTTTCTTTCATTCCTAATACCAAGTGGTAGATGGAGGATGAAATGTTGAAGATAACGAACAATGATTAATCTCATAACTCCTGTAAGAAATGCAAAATTAAGAGTTTGGCAAATACGGACCCTTAGATATGCCAGATATGGGATCAGGTGCGTAGGAGTAAGCATCCCCTGTCGACCGGTCACACCCGTCGTGAGCCCTATGAAGGGATAATTCGCAGTCAAAATCTGTGTGTAAAGAACGGTCAAAGCATTGGTATGAAACACACCATACAGCATTTGACCCAGTGACAGGTTGTACTGGCAAACAAGATCGTTATAATAACGATTATAGAATTTGGGAATGGCTGACTTTAAATGAGACTGCTGAAATCCTTGCACCATCAACTTGTCTGTAAGTAGCCTGTCTCGATTTAAAAACTTGTAAAAAGCAGAACAAGCTCGTGCGTATCGAATCGGTTGAGAGGCATAAACACCATGCATGTATATGCAGGCGATAAAGGAATATTGCGAACCAGAAGCCATCTCATTTGTCATAAAGTTGATAAAAATATCAAAAATATAAAAAGTATAATAAGTACAAAGCAGATGCATGTGGAAGACTCTGTAGTTTCTTTTATATCGAATCGATATATGCAAACTAACTACTCAACAAACGGGACAATTTCAGCTTCTCCAGTCAACTTCCCATATATATGTAGCAATATTTCCATCATCACCTGCATATGGTGTGTATGTCTCTCAACTTATTCGATACACAAGAGCTTGTTCTACGTATGATCAGTTTTTGAATCGAGACAAGTTGTTGTTGCTGGGGTTTCAACAGTCACGTTTAAAGACAGCATTTCGTAAATACTATGGTCGTTATAACAATTTAGTTTACCAGTATGACCTACCATTGAGACAAATACTGTCTGATGTGTTTCATAACCATTGTTAAGCTGTTTTTCACACACTGTTTGACGACAGATTGATCGTTTACCTGATCAAGACTATGGGATCACGGCGGGTGTGACCGGTCAACAGGGGATGCTTACTCTTCCTAGGCACCTGATATCACCTCTGGTGTGTCAAAGGGTCCGTTTTGCCCAACTCTTGTTTTTGTATTCTATTTGGGACTTACGAGATTGATCACTGTTCGTTATCTTTGCCTTTGTATGCAGGAAAATGATTATTGTTAATAGACAAAATGTCTTTGATATGTAAAACATCAGCAGTTTGATGTTGCGCCGAGATCCGGTGTAGAATGCTCGCTAAGCGAGCCTCCTAACCGCTAGATTACTAGGGCCGCTTGGGTTCTAGTAAAAAAGGATGATTTTATGGTTCTTTTGGTGAAAATGCATTATTTCTTTAAACATCGCTATTTCTGAACATACATTGATTAAATTAAGTACACAGTAATAACGATGAGAGACAACTTTTACAACTATCGGGCATATAGAGACGTTGCGTATTAGACATATAGAAGTTATTGTCCTTGACGACATTTTGTCATATCAACATAGAGGTAATTGATTATATATAGAAAATATAAACCTTTTAAATATCGAAAAGTTTACAAGGTGTTTTTTTTATCATACCCAGTGCATGAATTTCCAACAAAAGGCATATTTATATCATGCACAAATTTCAATAAAACAAGATTTTGCAAAATCCTATTCTTTGATTTCAGGTTTGCACGGACCTGTTTTATATTCAACTCCTGTTTTCTTGGGTTTTATAATTGCAACATTTCTGTCAATTCTGGATTCGATTGGAGATTACTACGCATGCGCATCTATGAGTCACGTGCCTCCTCCTCCGCAACATGCAGTAAACAGAGGTATAATGATGGAGGGGCTTGGGACGATTCTGTCGGGAGCTGTCGGAGCGTCGCAAGCTACAACAACGTACGGAGGCAATATAGGAGCTATAGGAATAACTAAGGCACGCTCATTAAAAACAACTTGTATATACTGCTGTTAAAATCGGGTTATGAACTTTGCATCAGTCCTACTCCGATGTATTGATCATATGATTTATGAGTATTCCAAAATGTATACATACATAACACAAGGTGCCTGAGTTTACCTCCATAACATACCACCTCTACCACGTGTTCACATCTATTAGACGGATTGCACAGTCTGGGCTGTTTTTCAAAGATGAAATCGTATTTCATATGAACGTCAGAATTTACGAGTTTAGCGCTATTCAGTATTTTCGTTACTTTGATTTTAAATGTAGATATAGACACGTTTTTTTTTATCGGTCACGTGTATTGTTCACTGGCAGTGTACGTTTTGATTTTTATGCTTTGAACATCAAGTAGCGTCAATTCGTGATCACTGAGACTCACAGGGACTGAAAAGTAATTTTATTTTACAGGTTGCCAGTGTCAACGTCTTCGTGACGTGCGGCGTCATGTATGTCATCCTCGGACTTTTCGGCAAATTGTCCGCAGTTTTTATATCCATTCCGTATCCCGTATTAGGCGGGTCCTTGATCACCATGATAGGGATGTTTATTGGGGTCACCCTTTCCAACCTTAGACCAGTTTCTTTGACGTCATCAAGAAATTTAGCTATTATTGGAACTTCTATTTTGATTGGTCTACTTATACCAGCCTGGATAAAGAAGTATGGTAGCGATATAGATACAGGTAAGTCTACGATGTAATGGGTGTTTGGAGATATTTTGATCGTGTTACCGGTCTTCCTCAGTCCAAAACATATGTTTTGCCACGTAAGTATATGTTTTTAACTGTATTGGGAATACTGAGCGGGGTTTGACTGGAGCTGTGCTCGCCTCAAGCCCAATATCCCTGATACACTTTGAAACTCGTTCTACCATAGAACAGCTAAATGCCAAGTCTCAAAACATCACACATGATCCAAGTGGTTTTCTCCCAAAGAGAATGGTTGACCTAATGATTTGATTACAATGCAGCTTGTATGTGGTGTTTTTGTCCTGTAAGATTACTCAAAACAATTACAGCGATTTACAACAACTTTATGAACGTCTTGACTGAACGTTTCTTGTATATTTTATGATTGATTATTTATTGTTTTACGTCCCACTGGAGAATATTTCGCTCATATGAAGACGTCACCAATGCCGGTGAAGTGCTGCACAATATAGGCTATGCTCGACACTCAGGGCCTTTGAGCAGGGAGAGATCTCTATCGTGTCATACCTGCTGTACCACGGGGCCTTGGTTTTTCCGGTCTCATCCGAAGGGCCGCCCTATTCAGTCGCCTCTTACGACACGCAAAGGGATGCTGAGGACCTTTTCTAATCCGGACCCACCACGGGTCGTATATTTTATGACTTTTTAAAAAAAAAAAATTTTATAACTGTTTTTGGTTTCTTAGGTGTGGGTCCTTAGTAACGCAATTTCACTATAAATGTATATGAAATATTACTATAGTTGATATGATTCGTTATTACATTTCACTATTTCTGTGTATGAAAATTTCAGGTAACCAGGATGTAGACTTCAGTTTAAAGGGTCTTTTTGGAAATTCCAATTTTGTTTGTGGCATTTTATCCTGCTTTCTGGATAACACAGTCCCAGGTAAAATATAACACGTGCGATAGTGATACAATGTACATGTATTAAAGTTACTGCACGTACCTGAGAAGTAAATCACGATATGAGCTACAAAGCTGCACGCCTGCATACTTTTTATGAACGCGCTTTATGAAAAGCATGCCAGTGTGAAGGGATGCAGTTCATACCTTCATGTATTTTCTAAAATGAAATTTATTTTCAATATTTATACTCTACCTTCATTTCTGTCGGGATTTCTAGCCATCCAATAGATTTACGCGGACTATATTTGTCAAGATACATACGCGCGTAGTTCATAACAGCAGCGCATTCATGATAAAGTATTTAGATTCACTGAATCTTATCTCTTGTATTTCTTTTGAAATTGATATAATTGATTTCATTATACAATGAATACATGTTTGTTGCAAAAAATTTGATGTTGGAACCACCCGTTCGCGTACATGTAACCGTTCAAATAATGAAGCGTCGAGGTCAAATGTTACATTGGCTGTTTCGTTTAAAGTAACAAAATGGTCGACAATATGATATTTCAGTATTTAATTTAGTTCATATTTGAAAAAGAAATACTTAAAATGAAATGACTGTCTTTGTTGCATTAGATGACGTGATGAAGGTCGCAATCAATGCAGTAAAAATTATAACCCGCGGGTTATAATTTTTTTTATTCAATGCTAGTTACCCGATAAAGCAACAAAGTTTAAATGGCTATGAATACAATTTGTAAAGATATCAAGGCCAAAACATTGGAAATGTAAATATAACTATTAGTACGCCGGTTTCGAGATCCGAGCTCTTCTGTGTAGGGGTGCATTTGGTTGAACTTTGAATGCCGAAGTGGGACAGAGAGGACTTACCGTCAATGGAGATGATTAAAAGCAGTTTCTCTTTGAATATATAAATGTAGGAAATACAAAATATTAGCGAAAGAAATGTCTACCGAAAGTTAAAACATAAAAACAATTACATATTCAGGGTATGATACCTACGAACGATATAACATGGTATAAAAGGAATTCCATGTATTTAATTACTCTCTGAATTTGTATCACTTTCTTCGTTTGTATATCTATCAATTTCGGGAGATGAAACGGCGTATGAGAGACTTACCGAGTACATTCCCACTCCCGCATGTAAACAAATGCTTTCGCGCCTTACTATGTACGAGAATTCTCCAAAGGGAAATAACTCGTACGTATCTCGAAACCGGCGTATTAGTAGTATAGTTTGTTGATCAACTGCATTAAAGGGGCATGGGCACGTTCTGAGCTAAAAATGTTCAAATTCTAGATTTTACATTTTTAATGTTTACAATGCTCACTTAGGGTATTTCTAATGGTAAGCAAAAATTTGCACGTCATTTGCGGTGTTACAAGTGAGATACATCACTTACAATACATCACTATGTAAACAAGGCACGAGCCTTGTTTTGTTTACCTACATTGAATATGTTAGTGTACGTTCCGTTTAAAGCAGATTTTTTTTTCATATTACAAGTTCATTCTGAACATAATTAAACAGTTCCTATTGATTCTCACACCTCGCTTTGTTTTGAACATGGTATTTTCTGTAATGCAATTTTTATGTAAACAAAAACAATGCTCGAGCCTTGTTTACCTCAACAAATGACGTTCAAATTTTTGCTGACCATTAGAAATACCCTAAGTGAGCATTGTAAACATTAAAAATGGAAATCTAAAATTTGAACATCGTGTCCATGCCCCTTTAAATAGAAGAAGTAAAAGTATAAACAGATCAGTAACCATGAAAGGATATTCTATCTGATAATTAACTTGCAAAAGCTTATTACTAAATTAAGTTTGACAGGGTAGAAGATCCATTTTCTCTTTTAATAGGTACGTTAGAAGAAAGAGGAATAGCCGCCTGGCAATCCGATGAAGAAGACGAAAAGAGCAATGCCACAGTGATGAATTATGAGGAAGGAAGGACGATTTATGAAATACCATTACCGAAAAAAATTAAAGGATGGCGAGGTTGGAAATACATTCCTTTTATGCCTGACCCAAAGAGCGATAAAAGAAAACGCAGTCTGTCTGGTCAGTGGTCTCGCAGAAAGAGCTTAGTTGCAGGTGTTGGGAATTCTGGGTATTAGATAACTTCCGCTCATGTGTTGCGTATGAGCATTTCTTGTGATCGTGTCACTTCCTTGAAATTCATTTAATCAGGCATGCCATCAGGAATAATGTAGTATCGAAGAGCAGATATATATACATGTATATATATATGTATAATATATGTATATGTTTTCTATTTTCTTATCATGTAGGTATAGAGATTATATTTATCTCGTTTACAATAAAAAATAAAATCGAAAAATGTTTACGAATTTCATTGCTGAAGTGTTAAATAATTCTTGATTTGTGTTTAAAGTGCCTTAGCTGATTGCATATAATTTTAGAATTGATAATGAATGTCTCTGATTACTTAAAAATGCTCATCTTTCCTGCCTTTGATAAAGCTTTTCACGTGTGTTAATTGTTGCTGCATGAAATGTTTTGCCGGTGTTGGATTTCGTACATCAGAAGTGTGTGGAATGTGTTCTAAGCGCGATAACAAAGGAATCTTCATGGAATGGCTGCTTATTGTCTTGCATGTTGCACGATTGGATTTACATGTAACATCACTGCGATTACGAGAATTTAATCTTGAAAGTAAAAAAAAAAAAAAACAACCCACCAAACCATCCCATTGTGATCTACTTCATTTTTAAAAAATCTTGACAGGTTGAAACTTTATTAGAAAGTGTACCATTACCAATAATTTCTCCATAGTATGAGTGGGATAATCTCAGTTACCATTATTTCTTCATAAATCAACAGCAAAAATCATTGATTGAGGCCGTGTATCGACTGGTCGCTGTAGCCTAATTTATAGCGCTCGCTTCGTAACCGGAAGTCCAGGGTTTGACTTTCGATCCCGACGCAATAGTATTTGTTCCTTCCTTGGCATTAGAAGGGAAAATCACGGGTCTTTCGGATATAGTCTTTAAAACAGAGAGGCCCTGGAGTTGTCACGATTAAGGGCCCTTATTAGTACATGTACGGGCATAAGCACTTTACGGTGTTTCACGGTGGGACAGGAAAAAGAGCACCCACTGGGTGGTGCGGTGTCAGAGGTCTACTAGTATGTATACATGTACATGTAGTTATAAAACTACTGTCGATATTCTACAGAATCCGGGAAATATTATCGAGTTTGGCGTGATACAAACAATATAATTGATGCTTTCTGAACTTCATTTAAAAAGGGGAAAGGTAGTCTTAGAAGAAAGAATCACTATGATTCAAGTATTTCTATATTTTGGCTGTTTCCTATAGGATAATCGGAGGTTAAAATCAACTGTTCTGTAAAGTTTGTTTCATGTAAAGGCAAAGGTAACGAACAGTTTATGTCCCAAATAGAATATAAAACAAGAGTCGGGCAAACACGGACATCTTGACACACCAGAGGTGGGATCAGGTGCCTAGGAGGAGTAAGCATCCCCTGTTGACCGGTCACACCCGCCGTGAGCCCATTGTCTTGATCAGGTAAACGGAGTAAATCGTAGTCCAATGAGTATATGAAAAACGGCTTAACAATTAAAATCTTTTGTTTTCACTTTATTATTTCAGAAACCAAGAGAAAATTCCCGTGTTGCAATTGAGTATGAATTAAAATTGTTGCAAACTATTTTTTCTATGTTATTCAGTTCTTTAATATCTTTAGGCTATATCTATTTATGGCATTTTATCCTCTACGGTAGCCAGCATTACTTATAGCATGTCAAAGACGGGGTCGGGTATCAATCAATACGATTTTCCAATGTGTGAGACAAGAGTTCAAAACATTGGGGGTGGGGGTGCAGAGATCGTAATACAATACGCTACTTGTAAGCCAAAACATTTTTATGTAACACAATCCGTACGACTCGTGCGTCAAAAAGGATTGTAACAACATACTCAAATAGTATAACAGACTGATACGATTTTCTAAGCCAATCACATGTCATTTCATTGGTAAGATATTCCTGTTTTAATAGCTAGTGTATTGTTGAACAATTGATAGATATCTTTGATATTAGAATATAAAACACGAAAATACTAGTGAGACATTTTGTCAATCACGTCACTTTGTCTAACCCTGCCCTAACGTGCCCCAAAACGCGTCCATCGAAGGAACACTTGGTACCAGAAACACTGTAAGAGGTTACAATTATGTACTACATAAAACACTAGCTCTCAGAAACATTGTTTTTACAGTAAGGATATCAACATAGAACACTAGAATTGATTTTATTCCAATATACACCATCTGACAAGATCTAATATGTAGCGAACATTATAACGAACTCAATTTTCCGTGTAGAGTCGCTTGTACCCAGGCGTCAAACTGGTTGCATTCACTTCATCTTCTGTATTTAGTATCAAAGACTGAAAATAAAACATGACATTACTATTCAAAACTTTTATTATACAATGTACGTGGTTTATTTTAAATTAGGCGCGGATGTATATCACACTTGGAAGAATAAATACAGGATGTAGACTTAGAATATGATGGAACACGACATGCAATTCAAAATTCCTTATTAACATTAAATTATCAATAATCAACATTATTAAATTGTTTGCGTCTCTTTAGCGTGTCGGTACATTTTCCTCATATATTGTTAGACACTTACCATATTTTCCTCCTTAGTTTTCACAGAGCGTAGGAATAGAGCACAAGGACTTACTAATACCAGCAAACATCCCAGAGACCACATCAAACTGTAATCAATACAATTTATGTCATTATTATCTAGTCATCTTCCTAATACCGGTATCATTTCCTGGTGTCTGTTTTTTTTTAAATCATTGGAGAAGATGGCAATATTCTGGTTCACCAAATATTTGAATACTAGTACCTATATTTTCCTCGGTTTGGCCCCCGGGTTTGGCCTACTAATTCCCCGAAAGATTTCATGAATTACTAGTGTGTATTATTATAGCGAAACGAAACAACGATTTGTCGTGATGAACGGACCCACAAATGTAGTCTCGATCCTTCATTTGCTATAGCTACTACATGTACATGTATTTGCATATGTGTAATGGCTTTTTGCTAAAGTATGAAAGTGCACCGGACAGATCAGTTGCCCGAGACATGAATGAACATATCCAAATTTCCATTTAGCTTTAATCTAGTCATTTCCTTGAGATTTTGGTTCATCCTTTCATTTTTATATCTCTATATGATTATATAGTTTTGATAATTCAATTAGCAAACAGTATATTTTCAATTTTAATTTCTAGCGAGAAATTCGTATAAAGAGATATTTCCGTTTCATCAGGTCGGTCTTGAAACGATTTTTATTTTAAAAATTCCACAGCAATCAAAGCGTGAATGGATATTTGTAATGCATCGTTTTTAGACACACTTTCAAAACCTCGCAGATTGACGATATTTGATTGGCTGCATCTACATCACGTGACACCATGTGTTTTGTATGTGGTTTTGCACTGGATCAAATTAGTCCTGTAATGTTGGCTTAAATCATATTCCTGTCTTTACAAATGGCATGCAACTTTGGAGGCATAGATCCTTTATTGCATTCACTATATTTCATCTGTATAGAATCAATTGTTGGGAGAATACACTCCCGCTCATTTGTAGATGACCACAGATGAAGCAATTACGATGATTCTAGATCCGCATACTCAGACCAAGAAAAGCAATTGCAAATTGTTGATGAACTGGACAAGCCATGTAATCGGCAGTAATATTTTTAAAATCGCCAAATTCTTGTTTATATTATAACTGTTACAAATTATGATGCACCATTTCTAGAACACGGTTAAACTTGAGGTCGTTTCTGTGCAATAAATCCATTACATAATGGTTATAAATAAAATCTTTCCTCTGGTAGGATCGGAGATGCGAAAGACCGTAAATTGGAGGACAATCAATTTGGAAGACTTTCCATTTCTCTAATATATACCCTCTGTAACTAAACCCAATTTTCTTTAAATGTGTTGTAAGTATAATTACTCCTAGATGATAAGATTCTTTTGAGTTTTTATTTATTTTTTTTATTTAGAAAATTGGAACAAATTTTTTGATAATGGAATATAAATGAACAATATTTGTATTTTTACCTTTGAAATCCTACCAGCTTCACTATCTCACCTCCCAGTAAAGGTCCTTTAAAACAAAGAACAAAAATTCATACATCTTAGATTAGCGAATTAGAGTGAAATTTTGTTCTTGAATCTCAGTACATATGTAGAACAAGAACATCTCGTAAAGCGTGGGTTGTGAGAAATTAAAAATATTTCTTTTTCGCGATTAAAAAATTGCTGGACAAAGTTGAATAAGGAAATACATGTTGTAATGAAATAATAACCTATTCCATACGCCAAACTGACTGATAACTGGGCAATGGTGTAGATACTTCCGTATGAAGTCACGTGACGAGTATCCACCAACAATGCTAACAATGGCATCAAGGCTGCATCCACTATACCTGAAACATCAATGTGGGAAATCTTTATTATTTATTGTTTTCAACTGAAGATATATCATATAAAGTACTTATTCTATATTTTCGCAAGTATATTTATGTTAGATGTAAATTTTATTACAAGAAAATGCTATTTAGGAGAAATTTGACTTATATTTTGATACTATATTCATTTTCAACTTTTGATTAAAATTATTGAAGGGCATTATCTCAGGATATATTTCTATGAGTTTAAATATTGGACTATCTACCGTGTTGTTGAATATATTATGGGATAGAACTTCGGAGGGTTTTAGATCAGCTGTCTACAGCGTTACTGAATATAATATAAGGTAGAACATTTTATTACCCAGTCCTAGTCCTATACCAAAGCGAGGCTTTATAAGCTGTCTACAGTGTTACTGATTATAATGTAATGTAGAACGTTTTATTACCCAGTCCTAGTCCTATACCAAAGCGAGGCTAGATCAGCTGTCTACAGCGTTACTGAATATAATATAAGGTAGAACATTTTATTACCCAGTCCTAGTCCTATACCAAAGTGAGGTAAAATCAGTTAAATTGTCTACAGTGTTACTGATTATACTATAAGGTAGAATGTTTTATTACCCAGTCCTAGTCCTATACCAAAGTGAGGTAAAATCAGTTAAATTGTCTACAGTGTTACTGAATATACTATAAGGAAGAATGTTTTATTACCCAGTCCTAATCCTATACCAAAGCGAGGCTAGATCAGCTGTCTACAGCGTTACTGACTATAAAAACTTTTTATTACCGAGTCCTAGTCCTATACCAAAGTGAGGTAAAATCAGTTAAATTGTCTACAGTGTTACTGAATATACTATAAGGAAGAATGTTTTATTACCCAGTCCTAATCCTATACCAAAGCGAGGCTAGATCAGCTGTCTACAGCGTTACTGACTATAAAAACTTTTTATTACCGAGTCCTAGTCCTATACCAAAGTGAGGTAAAATCAGTTAAATTGTCTACAGTGTTACTGAATATACTATAAGGAAGAATGTTTTATTACCCAGTCCTAATCCTATACCAAAGCGAGGCTAGATCAGCTGTCTACAGCGTTACTGACTATAAAAACTTTTTATTACCGAGTCCTAGTCCTATACCAAAGCGAGGCTAGATCAGCTGTCTACAGCGTTACTGATTATAAGAACATTTTATTACCGAGTCCTAGTCCTATACCAAAGTGAGGCAAAATCAGCTGAGGAACTGATGTTGAGAAAGGAATCTGTTAAAGAAGAAGCATACATGTACAAATATAATTTGTATTGAATTGAATCTGACGAAGGCAATGTAAGTTGATGAAGAATTTAATGCAAAATAGAAGAATCATTATTCTCAGTTTCAGAAGTATTATAAAAATGTTATCATGTCTATAATTTATTAACTCATATGTTCATAGAATATGTGATTTAAACAAAACTTTTTATACTATGTAACATGAACTTCGAATATCAACTCGAAAGTACATACATATGTAATTTGAACAGTATAGCTAAACGAAACATTCAATTTGAAGAAATTAAAACCTTAATTGATATATCGTCAATAGATGGGAATTACAAGGATGGGAAGTACATGTACAAAATATCAATCTTTTTTTATGATCAACCATGCACTTTTTTATGAAAAGGTAATCATATTTCTATCAGCATACGACTGTTCAAGCAAAAGCTCCTAGTTATTAACTAGCATTACTTGTATCATTTCTCCTCTTGTTGTTGATTAGGTAGAGACCTCTTGATCAGTTTTGTTTAAATGGATAGGTGCACATACTTACGCAGATTACACAGAACCCAATCAGAACCATGCACGAGAGCGAACATATCCATCTAAAAAGAGGCAGAATTATCGTCATGGAAATACGCTGAAATCATTGGTTACTTTTGTTTTGTTTAACGGCACAAATAACATTGATTTGGTTGGTCGTGCCTTGAGATTATTTTACTCATACTTGTATGCAGAGACGCCAAAAGCTATAGATGAACCGCCACGTATTTTGAATTATGCTACGGGCTCTATCGCTATCAACAGACAGGGTTTATAACCGTGACACAGGACCATAAAGTCTCATCCGAAAGACCCGCAAATCTTACTGCTGAGGGCGAACACTAGGAGAAGACACGTGAATCTTACTGCTGAGGGCGAACGCTAGCTAGGATGAAGACACATAATCTTACTGCTTGAGGGCGAACGCTAAGCGAAGACCGTCTTACTGCTGAGGGCGAACGCTAGGAGAAGGACACGCGAATCTTTACTTGCTGAAGGCGAGCGATGGAAGAAGACACGCGGATCTATTACTGCTGAGTTTCGAGGGCGATCACTGGAAGAAGACACGCGAATCTTACTACTGAGAGCGAGCGAGCAATGGAAGAAGACACGCAAATCTTACTGCTGGGTCTCGAGGGCGACCACTGGAAGAAGACACATGAATCCTACTGCTGATGGCAAGCGCTAGGATAGTACACGTGGATCTTACTGCAAAAGGCTAGTGTTAGAAAACACGTGAATCTTACTGCTGAGTGCGAGTGCTAGAGGACACGTCTACGAGTCTGAGTGCTAGAAAACACGTGAATCTTGCTGCTGAGGGCAAGTGCTAGAAGACACGTGAATCTTACTGCTGAGGTCGAACGATGGAAGAAGACACGTGAATGTTACTGCTGAGGGCAAGCACTAGGAGTCACTACCTCTAATATCGACTCAAAGCCTATGTCGCAGCTTTGACCCAACCTAGATATCCCTTACATGGAATAAATGATTCAGCTACAGAAATATCGGGCCATTCCGAATCTTAAAAAACAGCAAGTAATTACAGATACACCGGACAGCAGGTATTTTGTGCGATCGCCCATGTTTAAGTAGTTTTGCGAATGGGGAAAAATCAGTAAAATTTACAATCACAGCATATTTATACTGATATATAAGCGTTCATGTATATCTAGGTATAATAAGAAACAAAGAATGAAATTTTAATTTTGCCTCTTTTAGGGATCAGATGACCAAAAAAAAATTCCAACCACAGAAAATACAGTATAGATAGGCCCTAATAAATTTGAATATGCGATATGTGTGTTACCTTCCGATTTGCATGGCTATTACTCCTAGGAAATTTGTTCCAATCAGGTATCCAATGCTATCGGGCAGAAAAATCAAACCTGAAGATACACATTGTAGTTAGATCGCTGTTGTAATATAGATTTATCTAACTCATGAAAAAAATACATTCGTTTAACAACTCCATTCAGTGTTATTTATGTATTTCCTTATTGGGGACTTCAAATTGTTTTCCAAGTGTACATCATATTCCTCTAACAAGGTATTCACCATTACTGTTTGTAAAATTTGACTGATGAAATATAATGTAAGCATTCAAGTAAACGATGTGCTGATGTCTTACATGTACATTTTCTTCACTCAGTTTGATCGATTACTGATTTTCTATGCTCCACTAAGGATTATTTTACCACCCCACCCCCTCAATAAGTGTTATTACCACACTGATATATAAAGCTTTGTCATAATTCTGCAGTAGTTACTAGTATTTGGTAAATGACTACATACCTAACTGCCATTTTGGTGCTTTCATTGTATTAATTACCCATATAGGTACTATAGGTTCCAGAGTCGACATCGCCATAGTTGTGAACATGATTATTCCTGCACAAATGAAAACTATTCTAGAGGAATGTGACCGAATCAGAGAGGTTCATAAAAATCATTGTACAAATCTGCTGTAGATTGCGCTTATGTATCAAAGAGGACCTCATGGTTAGCTTTAAGGTGGAATGCTACACCAGAGAAATTTGAAGTGGATGAAAAGTAGAGGATATGTTAAACAATATTTTGAAAATTAATTTAAAAAAAAATCAAATTATTTTATTTCGTCAAAAATGCAATAAATTAAAACCCCTGTTAGAATCGAACCCGCGATCTGTAGTTAAGAAGGCAAGGACTGAGCTACTCAGCTAGAGATTTAAATTTGAAATGAATTGACACATAACTCTGATAGTGATATTTGCATCCATGTTTCGAACGGAAGTCAGCCATTATGACGATGGCTCATTCCCCTTAAAGGTAAGTACTCACCGGAAGTGATTAGTATTAGGGGGTCTTTCAGGAGTACAATAAGTGAAGCAGCCTTCTGTTTGGCAGAGACCTGAATGTTGCAGAAAGAATATTATAGTTGATGTCGAATGTATTTTATTTCAATTCATGGATATTTTGCTACTACAAACTTTTATTTATGAATGACAAAAAAATTACCGGCATCCAGTTTGATCTGCAGATGATACAGACCTGAAAAACTGTGCAATATGAACAGGTGTTAAATTTCAACATATAAAACGGTAACTCTGTCTTTGATTGTATTTTGAATATTACACTATATTCATAATACCAGTACATTACTTCAAGTAAATATAAATTATAAGAATACCTAAGTCGATGATAATGAAGAGAGACAAAATAAAAAATGGAGTTGACTGTCCACAGAAGGCATACAAAAAGCCCCCAAATGGGTATCCCACTGCAAAAGATTAATACATGTACTATGAAAGTTATTTAAACACCTTTAAATATGATAAAGTATTGAGTATTGTAATGCCCATTTCATCTGTTTGGTCTTTACGAGAACACATTGTAAATATGATTTTTTTTTTTATATATTTACGCTAACAGCTGATTACTTACAGTAACTTATTCTTTTTTTAACACTTCGATCTGTCCAGTCTTTACCAGAATACCGCATTTGTGACATTTTATTTCATTGATTTAAATTCTGTACCTACAACTCCGAGAGCCACTCCTCCCATAGCAACGCCCATGACCTTGCTTCTTTCAAGGTCACTCTGATAAAGTTCAGCCAGTATACTCATACCTGAAAGAATCGCCAAAATATGCATTTATTAAAATATAATATATATAATTTTATATATATACTCCAATACTAAGTGATTGTAGTTGCATATACATGTAGTCCAGTCATTTTACAAAATGTTTGGGAACTAATTACTAAGAATTTGAATTTAAGTGTAGACTTAAAGGTTTATAGTAAAATATTTAGAAAATTTGTACATGTATTTGTATGGACGGGGGAAAAAAGAAACTGAAATTACCGTGAAGTTTCAAAGACCCGGCTGTCTACCAATCTATACATTGTACGTAAACACCCATACAGACTTTAAACCTAACATTAAATTAACTTAATACATACCATAAAGTACAATGATCGCAAAATAGGAAATACATGTATTTGGTTCTAATAGTATTACACTAAAACATGTACAATACCGAGCTCTTTGCCACCCTCTGTATAAATCATTGTGCATCTCTAACACAGTTTAGATTCTTATCGGATGTGGACCCAGTTCCAGTATATATTTTCAAGGTTAAAACAAGAAAACAACTACACATGTATTTTAAACTTAAGATATGAACACATTGGTCACATGATATTTATTTTTTGTACATCCAGTCCGGACGAAGATTTTAATTGTGATGGCCGCAGAAACACGCGGATAGTTTGAAACCCCGCGCTCTTGCGCAGCCTGAAACAATAAAGATATCAATGGGATTGAAATAGGAGATGCTGATTTTTATTATCTCGGTATGCTGACGACACATTGATAATCCTAGACGGTGCAGAAAAATCACTCCACGTCTCAATGTCTGAAATAAAAGAATTTTATGATATGTCGGGCTTACAATTAATCAATCAAAAACCCAAGTCGTATGGATAGAACAGGCAGAAAGAAATAGTCCAGGGATATACTCTCTACGGAAATGGAATTTGTTTGGTCAACTAACTTTAAAGTTTTGGCATTGATCTCACAAAAATTGACCAAAACAGATTATAACCAAAAGTTAGTTCAAGACAATCCAAGTCTAAAACGAACAGAAACTTAATCCCAACTGAGAGAATGAAATCACTTCTCATATCGCAGCTGAACCATTTACTGATTTCCATACCAGCTTCACGATCCCGTGAGGATGCGGGTGAATCCCCAGTATCCCCTTTTTCTGTATGAAGCGACTAAATGGGACAGATCTTCGGTTGAGACCGAAAAGTCGAAGCTTCGTGTCAAAGCAGGTGTGGCACGATAAAGATCCCTCCTTGCTCAAAGGCCGTAAGACCCTTCACCGCCAATGGCGACTTCTCCATACGAGTGAAAGATCCTCAAGCGAGTCGTTAAACAATATGCAGCCAACCAACTAACTTCACAAATTAGCTTTCCTTTGCATAGATTTGTCCAACTTTTAGAAAGATAGAGACCTGATAAAACAACCTAAAGAAACTTGCAATTGATACCTTATTTCGGCTAAAAGATTTTATAAAATGACTGGACCGCTGACTAAGAAAAAGGACGTGTTTTGAAAGATAATACATGTAAACTGTATTGTATCAAAGGATGAAAGTCGCAGCGAGAAAAATGAGTATCTCATGAAAGTAAAAAAAAAAAAAGTGATGAACTTTACTGAAATTTTTTTAAGTGAATTAGATGTTTACCAGCAATGGAGCAGAAGGCGGACGCAATGCCCTGAACAAGTCTCCCAGCAAGAAAGGTGCTGAACGATCCTGCGCATGTGTAGACTGTGGGAAAAATAAACAACATGTTAAGGAAGCAATAATGACAGTGAAGAGCATTTAGCTGGACTGGTCCTATCGTAAGTGTTGCAAATCGGTAGTAAAAATGTCTTCATGACCAAACGACCATTAGCACTCAAGTAAACAGCTGTTTTATGTTCCCTGCCATGCAATTAGACCCTAGAGAAGTCGAAAGTAGATCAGTAGTTTCAAGTAAAACTTCGATAGTGCTCGAATTATGTTCGTTTGGACCAATTACTCCAACGTTTCCTAAATACTGCCTCCCCAATAACCCGCCGCGGCTGCTTGATCTGCCGAACGAATGTATCGTCACGACTTTCACTTACCATTTGAAGCACTTGGCAAAAGAAGTCACCATAGCTACAATTAGTTAGTGTCAGATCCAAGTTAAACAACAGGTGTTCCAGATAAAGCGATTACTAACACGACTAGGCTACATCAAAACGAACATATTATACACCGCACAGGAAATGGAAAAATTCATAGTCATAATTATGATACTCAGTATTCAAATAGCGGCATAAACATATGTTTCATATCAAATTATACGTATACGAAGGGTGTTCGAAAAGTTTACGGGGAAGTTCCGTCGAGATTGCATTATACGCCAAAGGCAATGCTACTCTGTAGGTAGGTTCTTATAATTATGCAAATATCTGATGATATTCAAAGAATATGAAGCCAAGTTATGCATTATGAATTATCGAATTTAATACGCAACAGAAACATCAAAGTCATGTTAAAGAGCTTTGTTTTACAAGAGGGTGAAATGGCATGAGAAGTATGTGAAATTAAATGGTATCCTCTGTAAAAAGATTGAAACTACATGTATTCGAAAAGATGACGCCAGAAGAAACCGAGGGGTTGGCCCGTGACTTGACTTATCATAAAATTGAAACGGAATATACAATCCCAAACATGACAAAGTCATGTTCTCGTAATTACAGAATTGGCGCACTTTTCCGAATTTCGAACAACCCTACGACTAGAGACTTACAGGACTTAAGACTAATTGTGCCTTCCTACCACTAAATGTCCAAACTTTCCTCTGTAAAGTCCATATTTGATTCCAGTAGCGCCACTACTGTATATGGATGACTGTTTTCTTAATGATACATGTACTCCAAAATAAATAAACAAACCAAGTCCAACTACAAAAAGATGACAAAAACACAGAATGCTAACCCAGTACAGACTGGACACTGCTAATCCAGTACAGACTAGACACTGCTAAAACCCAGTACAGATTAACACCTAGATCACTGCTTAACCCGTACAGATTAGCACTGCTAACCCAGTACAGATTACACACTGCTAAACCCAGTACAGATTAGACACCTGCTAACCCAGTACAGATTAGACACTGCTTACCCAGTACAGATTAGACACTGCTAACCAGTAACAGATTAGACACTCACTGCTAACCCAGTACAGATAACACTGCTAACCCAGTACAG